>JASDQU010251500.1:0-15201 GCA_032191745.1 Picea mariana
TTCCAAATCATGATTTCCAATGATGGTTCTATGAAATGTGGCAGGTGCTATGAAAATGTGTGTCTCCAAATCAGTTACTACCACCTAAAATCCCATATGCTTTCTATTGACATGGGCGGTTGCGACATTGTGTTGGGTGCAGACTGGCTACGGAATTTGGGTCCCATCCTCATGGATTTTCAGAGCTTAACCATGCAATTCAACCAAGGAGGCCACCAATATAAATTCCAAGGCATCACTGTTGGTTCACCTAAAGTCATCAGTTCTCATCGCATGGAAAAACTGCTCAAAAAAGGTCATTCGGGTGTCATTGCCCAACTCCATGCCATACAAGCCATAGAGACACCCCAAGTGCCCCAAGACCTGTAAGCCCTCCTTTATAAACATAAAATAGTATTTTCCACTCCCCAAGGACTCCCCCCTTCCCACGGTGTTCATGATCATTCCATTCCCCTTGTCCCAGGAAGCCTTCCCCACAATATCCGTCCATATCGCCACCCCTTTAGACAAAAAAATGAAATTGAAAAAATGGTCCAGGAACTCCTTACTGTCGGCATCATCCATCCTAGTACGATCCCTTACTCATCTCCGGTCATCATGGTAATGAAGAAAGAAGGTTTTTGTCGAATGTGTCATGACTTTTGTGCTCTCAACAAACTGACCATCAAAGACAAATTTCCCATTCCTGTCATTGATGACCTCCTGGATGAATTGAGTGGCGCACAATTCTTTAACAAACTTTATCTTCACTTGGGCTATCACCAGATACGTATGAAAGAGGCTGACATTCCCAAGACTTCCTTTCACACTCATGAGGGCCACTATGAGTTTTTGGTCATGCCCTTTGGTTTGTGTAACACCCCCTCCACCTTCCAGAGCCTCATGAACCATGTCTTCCACCCTTTTCTCTGTCATTTTCTCTTAGTTTTCTTTGATGATATCCTCATCTATAGCAAAACCTGGATAGACCATCTTACTCACGTGGATCAAGTTCTACACCTACTCTCTCAGCACCAACTTTTCCTGAAACAGTCCAAATGTGCTTTTGGTGCCTCAGAGGTAGAATACTTGGGTCATCTGGTGGGAAAGGATGGTGTCAGGGTGGACCCAAAAAAGATTGAAGCTATGCAAGACTGGCCGCACCCAAAGACTCTCAAAAGATTGCATGGATTCTTGGGCCTCACAGGATATTATCGCAAGTTCGTTAAGAACTACCGAAAGATTGCAACACCTCTTACGACTCTCCTAAAAAGGAACTCTTTCACTTGGACTCTAGCAGCTGCTCAAGATTTTCAAGCCTTGAAGAAGGCCATGTGCACCACTCTGGTTCTGGCCCTTCCCGACTTTACAAAGACCTTTTTGTTGGAATGTTACACCTCATGGAAAGGAATTGACACTGTCCTTATTCAAGAGGGTCGACCTTTGGCCTTCACTAGCAAGCAACTGTCTGAAAGGAATTTGGACAAACCCATTTATGAAAAAGAAATGTTGGCGATTCTACATGTCCTTGAGTTGTGGCATCCTTATCTCTTGGGGAAATGCTTTCAAATTAAGACCGACCATCAAAGCCTCAAGTACTTTCTGGAACAACGCATTTCCTCCCAAGAGAAACAAAAATGGGTGACTAAGCTCTTTGGATATGATTATGATATCATTTACAAGAAGGGAAAAGACAATGTCATGGCGGATGCACTATCCCGGAAATATGAAGACGGAGGATCCCTTTTTTCTCTTTCCTTCATTGTACCTGATTGGCTCCAAGCTGTGCACCAAGAATGGCTTCAAGATCCAAAAAGTTTGCATCTGATCCAGCAACTGCAGAACAAGGCTCCGACTCCCCCAAGGTACTCTTGGCTCTAGGATGAGCTTCGATACAAAGGCTGCTAGTATTTAAGTAAACAATCCAAGCTCAAATCCACGATACTTTCTGAGCTTCATGTTACACCCACAGGGGGGCACTCAGGGTTCACCAAAACATATGACCAAGTCAAACATTCATTTTTCTGGGATGGTATGAATAGGACATCCGTAAGTTTATCATTGAATGTGAGGTGTGTCAACGCAACAAGGGAGAAACAGTCAAATATCTAGGCACCCTCCAATCACTTTCGATTCCCCCTGCTATTTGGAAGGATATCTCTATGGACTTTATTACAGGCTTACCCAAATCGGGGAATAAATCAGTCATAATGGTGGTGGTGGGAATAAATCAGTCATGTTTGCGCTCTTCACCACCCATTTACTGCATCCACGGTGGCTCAAATTTTCATGGAACAGGTCTTCAAGCTTCATGGCATGTCGCACTCTATTGTTTCTGATCGAGACCCAACTTTCACAAGCAATTTTTGGCAAGAACTGTTTAAGCTACAAGGCACACAATTGCATCTCAGCTCATCTTATCATACCCAGACGGATGGTCAAACAGAAGTTGTCAACAAGTGTTTGGAAACATGTCTGAGGTGCTTTGCCTCTGAAAAACAACACCAGTGGGCTCAATGGTTACCCCTCACCGAATGGTGGTACAACACTAGATACCATACAGCCACTCACATGACTCCTTTTGAAGCGGTATATGGACATAAACCACCTTCAGTTCTCTCATACTTACCGGGTACCTCGAAGGTCCAGGCAGTTGACCAAACACTTACAGTCCGAGAGGATATCCTTCATACCCTTAAAGAGAAATTGGTCATGGAACAAAATAGAATGAAGCAGCAAGAAGATCAAGGTTGCTCAGAATGTCAATTTGCAGAAGGGGATCAGGTGTTTCTGAGACTGCAACCATATAAGAAAACTTCCCTCAAGGCCGAGCATTGTCAAAAGCTAGCACCCAAATTTTATGGCTCTTACACAGTTCTCAAGCATGTGGGACAAGTCGTATATCAATTAGCTATGCCCAGTCAGTTGAAGCTACATCCTGTTTTTCATGTTTCATGCTTGAAGAAGGTGATTGGAACTAGGTGCCAAATTCAAACCAATCTTCCAGAGTTAGCTGAAGAAGGATCCATTTGGCTACAGCCAGAAGCAGTTTTGGACTAGTGTGAGCATCGTCTGCATCAGAGAACCATCAAGGAAGTGCTAGTATAGTGGAAAGGAATGACTCCAGCAGATGTCACTTGGGAACCAGCTACCATTCTGCAGCAGTTTCCACATCTCAACCCTTGAGGACAAGGTTGTTTTTAAGTGGGTGGACATATTAAGGTCCTAACCCGCACATAGGTATATCAATGTATTCAGATGTAATAAAGGTCAATATTAATAAAGCCTTTCAATAAAATAGAATAAGGCAGATGTAAGAAGACCTAATAGAAGATTCTTCTTCTAGAAGGATCGTCCACTTTTTAATAGACATATTTAGTATAAATAAGGGTCGCGGGTATGAAAACCCTAGCTGGGAGATTATTGTAACAGAGCGCTGCTCGATTGGAGGTTGCCCCCTCGAAGAGGCCTGTGAACATTACTTTCTGAATCAAAGTGTTATTTCTATTATTGTTCGTATATCATTTATGTGTTATTGTGGAGATTATGCTGGATATTTTATTGTTATTATGCCATTTCTAGCATTTTATTTTTGTTCTGCATATTTTATATATCTGGTATCTTGCAAACTAATCTAATGTAGTTTTTCTACTAGAAAAAGTAAAAATGTCTAATAGATTTTAGTTTAGCTCTTGATTTTTAAGGCTGTTGTTACTCAAAATGAAAATGGCATGGGCAATATGATGTTTTCACTGACTCGAAAGTTATGCAAAGAGATGAAGATGCAATATTTTCATTTTGATGAAAGATATGCTACGAGAAGGAGAAAAAATTCATCATTCCATATGCACAATCTCCCAAAATTCCAAAACAAACATGCAATTCTGCTACTTCAAATTCAATTATTCAAGGAAGACAATAAAATGCAAAGAAGAATCCAAGAAATGATAGGGAGAAAGAGAAACCACTCAAAACTATCCTAAGAAAAAAACAGCTAGAGAAAAGGAAATTTCACATTTCTGAAAGAGGTTTCAAGCTCCAATCAATACAAAATAGAGTGAAAAACATAAAAAACCATCAAGAACCAATCCAAACAACTTCACAAACCAACCACGGACTCTGGGTAAAGAGTAGTACAAAACAGGCTGCAAAAGACTGAGCAAAAGAAGGAAATTTCACTCAAAAAAGACACTAGTGCTCCCCTATAAGGGTGCACGGAGTGTTGAAACTCCCCCCTAAAACACTGTAGGGGAGAACTAGTGCTTTGGTATGGCCTACAGGGGGGATTTTGTGCTCCCAGAAACTCAGAAAAATAGCCAAAAACCATGCAAAAACTCACCCAGAATGCTTGAAAATAGGGGAATTTCTAATGAAGGTAGGAGAAAGGTAATGGATGATTAACAACCAATAATTTCTTGGGAAAATTATGTCAAATATCAAATGGAATAGTGCATATATCCTTGAGTTTCCTCACAAAATATTCCACTCAGTCAGATAAATGAGAAGAAAACAATAAGTCGACTCTAAATCGTCAAAGACAAAGAGTGACTTCAAGGTAAGGGAAAAACATCAAAATTCCAAACAAAAGGTGATCAATTCTCAAAAAGCAGTGTTTAAGGACAAGACCAAGATATACTGAGGTTGTAAGACTCCTGAGAAAGTGCCAAAAGCAAGAAATGAATCTCATAGAATGAAACCCTAGAAGGTTTTTCATAGAAAAGGGGTAGTGCTCCCATGTAAAGGGCACCAGAGCGTTCCAACGCTCTGTGTAAGACTAGAAGGGAGTGCCAATGCTCTGGTATCAAAGGCAGGGGAGGTCTAGGCTCTTAAATTTAATAAAAATGCCCATAAAATAAAAAAATTCAAGCAAACTCAATCAATCAAAGTAAATATGATGAAATAGAGAGCCAATCAATCAGATCTAAGAATCAAAGACATGGTATGGAGAAGTTCAAAGAATGATCAATGTGCAAAACAAGACCTAGAAGGGAAACAAAAATCAAGGTCCCTCCCCAGTGGAGTTGCCAATTTCTGTTACAGAAGAATTCCCTTGTGGACAAGTGGATTTCCTCTTGGATGCTAGACCCCGAACTCCAAGACATAAAGTGTTATTATGTACACTGACATTCCTTTATCATAAAGATAAACTATAAAAGAAGAAGAGGGAAGAAAGGAAAGTACCTTTTTACCAACGTTTGTCTTTGCTCTCTCCAGGATGATCTTAATCTCCAAGTCCAGTTGAAGGTCCTATGGTACATGAGAAATAACAACAATACTTCCTACTCTACTATGGTTATCTTTATAATGAATCTATGAAAGAAACAAGTTCATATACACAAAATTTAAAGGAAATAGGCCAAGCATGAATTTATATTAATGAGAAAAAAAATTTGCTTACAACCATGGATGTAGTGCAGAAGCTTCACCAAGCTCCCTTTGTCTAGACCCTTTCTCAAATAATCCACACACATAGAATGTTGATGCTTCAATGATATCTCCCTTATGAGATCATAAGTTAGATGCTTTACAATGTCTCCATCCCTTCCTTATGAGAAGGCTTCCTTATATAGGCTTGGAGAGGCATAACCACTTGAGAGATCTTTGTGATAAGTTGAGGATTATTCTCCTTTAGTTGAGGATCTTCCCTAATATTGAGGCTTGACCTCATATTCGAATCCAACCACTTTCAAATATTGAGGGTATTCTTCCCTGATTTCCCTCAACAAACCAAAATTTACCCAAAAAAGGGGCAGTGCTCCCTCTGAATAGGGTACAAAGCTTTCCAAAGCTCCCCCAAAAGAGGGTACAGAGTGCCAGCTCTCCCTAACAAAGCATAGGAGAGCACTCCCTTCCACAAATTGACTTTTTAGTGGTTGTTTCGATGGAAAAAGACTTGTACTTTTTGTCAAATGATCTTTCCTCTTCAAAACTAGTCTTTGAGGTGTCTTTCAAGTGTTCTTGATAACAATATGATATTTGTGACACTTGTGGGTGAAATACAACACTTAAGACATTTGGTAATGAAGACACTAGGCCATCATCTTAGTGAGTAATTTTGATGTGTAACAACTTCACATTGAATTCGATATGTGTCTCTTGATATTTCATGCAAGAGATTGTAAGCCCTACAATCCTTCTTATCGTGCCCCACAGATTTATAGAATGCGCAATAGAGGTTTGTAGGTGTCTAAACATATTTTTTCATGTAGTAGAATTCACCAGGGCGATGTCAATTTCTACATACCTCGCACCAAGGTAGAGTAACCTGCTTCAAAGGGATCGGAGCTCCAGAGGCCAAGTACTCATGAAATAGAGGACAATGATTCTTATCATGGCCCTCTGATTTGCATCTGATACACCAAATGTCTTGTCTTTTATCGTTTTCCTTGTCTTTCTACATATCTTCAACCTATAGAGATAATATAGTTAGCTGACTCAAAATTTGACTCATACCTGAGCTGGATTCTCCCATAGGGTCTAATTCTAGTTTCATGGAGATCTCCAACGCCTCAACCTGCGAAAAAACCTTTTGTTGCATCAGAGGAAATCTGATGTGTGGTAAGAGGGAAACACTAAACCATTCCTTGTTCTGCTCATCTAGGATCTAAAAAATCAATCATCTTGTTAAGGTATTAAACCTTTGATCAAAATCCCAAATAGTTTCAACTACATTCTTCTTGATTTCTTTCAGTTTGGCGATGCACTGCGACTCCGACTTGGGTTTCTTGAATTCTGTGCTCAACGCAGTATTGATCTCGTTCAACGGTTTAGGCCGTGAAACTCTAGTAACAAAATTCATGTACTAGATCAATGCGCGGTCTCTCAAGGTAGTACTAAACTAATCTCTCTTAACTGCTTTGTCACTGACATTCTTAATACTCCACACAGCTTCACATAAAAAACAATGTTGATCAGGATCTTCAGATCCATCTCCTATAAATATAGGTAGCTTCATTTCATCTACCAATATCTTCCTAGGTTTCTTGACTAAGTATGTAATGAGATGCTTCTAACAGTTCTCTGAGCTCTCTGATAACCTAGGTTACTCTGGTTACTTAATGTTGCTAAAACAATAGGGGGAGTAGTAGTACTTACTTCAGTAGTTGGCGTAGTCCCTGAAGTTATTTATTATTATCATAGAAGTTCTTTAGACTATTCTTCCTCTACCCTAGGAGACTCTGAATGTTCCTCGTTCAACAAATCTTCTTTTTATCCTCTATATAACCCTTCATCCTATGTGAGTGGCTCGTGACCCTGCTCAAATAGGTTCACCAGAGGGACTTCTCTAAATGATCTCCCACTACACATATGGCCAACCTCCGTGTCGCTGTCACTGTCTGATTTCTTGAACATTAGATTTTTTATCTGACCAGCTACTATATCTTCAATATGTTCTTCTCATGCAATAACATCTTGATCTTCAACTTCAAAAAGTGTAAAAATTTTCCTCTAGGTCCCTTTAAGAAATATCTCTCTGCTTGGCTATACGACTCTATTATTTCAATAGAAACATTGGTAATTCACCCTCCAATGGTGCTATCAAACCATTGATCTACTACTCTTGACATGGTTCTATCAACTCTCTTGAACTTCTTGATCAACGTTGACGTCCAAACCACAGGTGGTCTAAATCTGATCTCAAACTAGGTATATGTTAATCTGGCTAACCACGCGTATAGCTCCTTATGAATTTCCCCAAAGAAAATATCATGTATATTAGTAAATATATACCTTCCCAACCAATCCTCTGTGCTAATATTAGGGTTCTTATTCTAAGCCTCAACGAACTCCTTTTCTTTTTATTCTATCCACTTCTGAATCTTTGTCTTTGATGGAAACCACCTTGACATTCCCTAAAAAATATCTTTGTCCCAACAACAGAACCATTTGTTGGCATAGAGATAAACCTAGGTATTTGCACCCAATTCATCACTAGGTGAGAAAATAAAGGGTGCTTACATGCCCAGTTGGGCCTTGCTAGGCATGACAGTTGTAGAGGAAAGGGTTAGAGAAATAAAATAAAAACAAAAAACAAGAATTAAATCAAAACAAACTAAAACTATGAGCATATGAAAAAGAAATAACAAAAACAATGGACCAATATCACCAATGTTTTTAGGCTGATCTATTGATGAAATCCAAAGCACAATGAAGAAATGGAACTGTGGTTCCTTCTTCCTCCAAAGGAAATCTCTTGAGGCCCTCACAAACTTGCTCTCCTTACAATGAGAAAATGAGAATGATGGTGAAAGAACTCAAGGCATATCCACTCAAGAGAGGGGTGGATAGCTCAATGAAATGGTGCTAATGTGTTATTGCCAAGGAGTGAGTCCTTAAAACAATCTAAGAAGCATAACATTACATGAAATTCCTTGAGAAAATGATGTTTCTTCATGGATTTTTATAGCATAGCATTGGGTGATTATGTAACTCCTTTGAGGTGTGAAAAGGGGCTCTTTAGGGCTCAATTAGGTCTTTGACCAGCCTACCATGTGGATTCAGCTCAGATTTGATGTCAAATCAGCTTGGGAGCTGATCCATTAGTGGTTGGGAGGCCGACCAATTTCAATAAATGTGTCGTTTAGAAGGTGCATGGGTTTTTGCGCCAACAGCCATGCGTCGTGCGCTCATGCGCTATTTGTACGTTGTAGTTCCGCGCATGTGCACGCGCACCCAGATTCTGTAAAGCGTCCTTCAATTTTTGGTTACTTTGTATAGTTTTTTACCCTTTTGCAATGCTGTGAATGTGATTCAGTGCCATGAATAGCTTCATTCCTATTTTGACGATGTTGAGTTCTTGTCGCCATGTGCGGACGAAATTTCAGTGATAACACTAGGGTTCAACTCTAATAGTGCACCAACAATCCCTAACTACTAGTCATTTCGGCAACACCTGAGAAGTAGATGCAGTCTCACCCGAAGTGGCAATAGGGGGTTGCAGGACATAGGTGTCTACAACCAGAGGAAATGCAAAGTGGATCCAAAACACTAACACACAACAATATAATTATTCTTTATCTCTCTTAAACCTAATGCGCAAGTTATATCTCAAATATAACACAGTGATGAAATAACAATATAACAGAACGCAGAAGAACACAACAACAATCACACAAAACAACAATATATACGCGGTTCACCCTCTCCCTAGGGATACATCGACAGAACTGCATTTCTTGATATATTATGTGAAAATTTCTATCTATGCTCTTAGCTTGCATATCCTTCTCTCTTTCTCTTCTTCTCTCCCCTCCCTGTGCACCCAGCTACAGGTTTGATCTTTTCACCTAGCTAAGGATCTTACAATACAGAATGCTCTCACATGCAACACTTCTTTCGCACACCATACACAATAGTATCAACAACAACAACCAATGACGAATAATCAACTTTGAACGAACCCATCCTAGGTCCTCTAGACCTTTATTTATATATTACATGACAAAGTCTAGGTGTCAAAACCCTAGATTCAAAACCCTAGGTCTAAAACCCTAGGTCTTCTTTGACCCACATTTTTCGGGCTTCGCCAGCCTGTCTTTCCATATTTCCTACGAGGTTCTCCAAAGAACTCATTGACATATTCTTTTGCTTGTTGAGTTTTCCACAATTCATATTCCTTGATGATCTACCATCCTCAATCTCCTCTTTCAACAAATAGCTTTCCCTTGCTTCGCTCATTCTTTTCTTCTTGTTTAACCACTTCAACCCAATCTCAGTCAATGTTCCTTATACACAGTTTTCACTTTGTCTTTTATTTTCATTTTTATTCTCTTTCTTTCTTAATCCATACCCAGGCCCAACAGATTCCAAAATTTACCCAGACTCGTTCAAAGAAGAGCTTGGCAGTGGCCTCTGTTGTGATGTTCTTCTTGCAAGTAACCATAATCACCATCTTAGAAAAGTGATCAACAACCACAAAAACATAGTCATTTCCCTGCTTGGTGGACGGGAGGTCCGACATGTAGTCCATTGAGATGGATTCCCATGGTCTGTCGGGAGTAGGAAGAGGGGTGTACATGCCCTATTTATTAGTGGTCAGTTTGGCAATAGCATAGGTAGTGCAAAACCTAATATACTTGCTAACCTCCTATCGAAGTTTCATCCAGTAGAAATGTTTATGTAGCATCACCATTTTCTTTTTGATGCCGAAGTGTCCTGTCAACCGACTGTAGTGGGCTCCCCAAATCATCTTTTCTTTCTCACTTGATGGAACACAAATATGGCCTAGACAACACAACAACCCATCCTGAATATGGAATTTATAGACAACTGTGTTTGCACCCAACATTTGGTAGGTGGTGGCAAAGTCTGGGTCTGTCTCATAGAGTTGGGGCCATCCAGACGTCTCATGGCCACAAGAGTCTAGCACCATGGTGAGTGATGTTACTGGTGGTCTACTGAGGCAATCAAAAACACGATTGGTGCTTATTTTTTTATACTTGATGTTGAGGTGGAATTGCTGCAATTATTTGGACCACTTTTGATGGCCGTCATTCTGCAATTTTCCTTGTGTATGCATGAACTTCAGTGGCTTATGGTCAATGTGTATGACTGTCTCCTTCCCAAGAATGTAGTGTCTCCACTGGGGGAATGCTTTCACAATGGAGTGCATTTATTTATTATAAGTAGGGTACTTACGAACAACATATGATAGTGTCTCACTATGATAGGCCACAGGGTACTAGCCGTGTTGAGTGAGAACGACGCCCACAACATAGTCTGAAGCATATGTCTTGATCTCAAAGGGTTGTTTCAAGTCTGGTAGTGAAACTACTAGGGCTGAGCACAAGCACTGATTCAAATCATCGAACACTTTTTGTTGGGACTGACCCCATGCAAATTTCTCCTTACCACCACCCCTTTTTATTTGGCTGAGGGCCCATGCAATATGGAAGAATCCCAACATGAACCTGCGGTAGAAATTGGCAAGGCCCAAGAAGCTCTAAATCTCAGTGAGTGTGGTTGGGGCTAGCTAGTCACATATGAATTGGATCTTGGTTGGATCCACATTTACGCCATGCAAATCAATGATGTAGCCAAGGTAATGGACCCTAGCCATGTCAAAGAAACATTTTTCCAAGTTGGTGTATAACGTGTGTTGCCGCAGGGTGTGCAAAACCTGTTGAATATGCTTCAAGTGTTCGACCTAAGTCTTGTTCTAAATGAGAATGTCATCCAGATACACCACTACAAAAGTATTGGTGAATGGTCCCAGGATATTGTCCATCATCCTCATGAAAGTGGTTGGAGAATTTTTCAAAACAAATGGCATGACCAACCATTCAAAAAGGCCTTCCTTTGACTTGAAAGAGGTCTTCCATACATCTGTCTGTTCTATCGGGACCTGGTGGTAGCCAGACTTCAGATCAATATTACTAAAGTATTTGGCCCCCGTGATTTGATCAAGGAGGTCATCGATTTGGGGAATCGGGTACTGGTTTCAGAGTGTGATTTTATTCAGAGCTCGGTAATCAATGCAGATTCTCCAAGTTCCATATTTCTTTTGTACCAGACGATTGGGCTCCAACAAGGTGATGAGTTGGGATGGATGTGCCCCTTGTGGAGAATTTCTTGGATCTATCACTTGATCTCATCATTCTCTAACAGAGAGCAGTGATAGACTAGTCCATTTGGCAATGGTGCGTCGGGGGTCAGATCAATGGGGTGCTTGACCTGACAGTGCAGAGGTACCCCGGTAGGTGAGGAGAAGATATCTGAGTGTTCTTCCACTACCTTATATACTTGCTTCTGCTATGTGGAGAGGTCATCCGCAGAGACCCTAGATGTGGTTGTGATATTTATCTTATTCTGAGAGCGATTAATGAAGAAGACAAACTTCCTCGTTTGAGAGATGACCTTCCTGCATTTCTTAGCAGAGATCAAGGAAATAACACTAGGTGGGACTGCCTCAGCTATCCTGTACAATTTCCTGTTCAATGTAATAATAACACTCTGAGGCGTAGAATCATATAGAGAATTATGTTTCCATAAATAATGTTGGCCCAAAAGAACATCACAAACTTTTATAGGAGAAGCATCACACAGTACCTCGTCTTTGAAGGGATTGATGTTGTACGACAATCGATACTGTTGGATGACGTGGAGATTGCTTCCTTGGTGGAGCCATCCAATGGTGTAGGGTTGTGGGTGTGGTGTCATTGGTAGGGCCAACCACTTGATGACCTCTGTTGAGATGAGATTCTTTTGGATACCTCTATAAATGATGAAGTGTATTGGGGTGCCTTTTACCGACATATGCGAATGGAATAGGCGTTCTCCTTCTTCTGGCTCATCTGGTTCACCAGGCTGGAGCTTGGTGGTAGAAATGGTGGCACTGGGTTTCACATCAATGAATTGTCTTCCCCTTTATGGTTCTGTCTCAGATTCAGAACCCACATTTGATTCAAAGGATTTCACTTCAACCACCAATGACTTATTTGAGCGGCAGTCAACAGTGTTATGCCAAGGGCTCTTATGGAAGTCGCACCACTTCTCGGTATCTTTCTTTATCTTTCTGGTGTCCTTCTTTGCTTACAGCTTGGACTGGTTGTCCTGATATTTTCCATATTTTCTTTGTCCTTTGTTCTATGGGTTGGGGCCACCCTTTCCTGGATTTTGTTGTGAGGGGTTCCCAGCTCTAAATTGTCGCGTCTTTTGTTTGAGCTTCTGCTCGATTTTGACGACATATCGGTGGGTCATGCCCAAGGATGAGATGTAGATAAATTCCATTTCGGTCTGGATGTATCTATGTAGAGAACCGTGACACTTGAGAACTAGATGTCACTCTAAATATTTGATACCCAACTTGGTGCGGAAGGTATGGAAGATATTTGTGAAATCTGGCACTGCTTGGTCTCTTTATTGCTGCAGTGTGGCCCATTTGGTATACAAGTCATCATAACTTCAGAAAAGGTAGTATTGTTCCTTAATAACATCCCTGAAGGATTCCCAGGTGGCTGTGACTATAAATAATGAGGGTTCCTCTATTTCTTTTTTCTCACAGAATGTTTCCCACTAATCTTTGACATGGGGAATGACTTTGAGGAGTGAAAAAGTAATATTTTCTCTATTCGAAAAGTTATGGATGGAAACATACCCTTCTAGTAGATTCAACCACTTGTCTACAACATATGCGTCTATCTGACCTTCAAATATAGGAATGTCAAAGTTTATTTTTACCTTGAAGGGGGCGACGCCTCCACTCGAAGAAGATACGTCGCCTACTGGTAGCCGTCAAAGGACTTGCGCCAAACTATCCATCATCTCGCTCCTTTGTTGCGTGAGGGATTCCTTAATAAACAGTTTGAAAGGATATTTTGTCCCATCATCTTTCGTTTCTCCTACCATGAGAGGTTTCTTGGGTGTGCGAGAGATTTTTTCCTTAAGAGAAACAAGCTCGATACCCAACTCTTTGTACTTCGACCTCATTGGGGACATGCATTAAGACGACAAGGAGAACACCACTATGATACCACATATCCAGATTTTATGAGAAGAACAAAATGAATATATATTATTAATAGGTCCTTAAAACAAAATAATAGAGATAGAATAAAATTTGGTTTTCTATTCAATAAGAAAATAAGTTGAAACTATAAAATGTAGTGGAAACAAGCTTATTGGAATGGTGGCATCTTATCTCTGAGAAGAGATGTGATAGTTTTACTCATTCACAAGAAGATGATTACAATGAGGTTCTAGAGGCATTTTTACAATAAATAGGAATTCCAAAAACCCTAGACATCCAAAATCCTAACCCTAGGAGATGAAGTGCCAAAATTCATGTGGGCCCTGTTTGGGTAAGTTAGTACATCAACTTCTTGGGGTTGTAACTTTTGCATACGATCTTTGTTTTAGGCATATGGTAGCTCATTGGAAAGGTATTGTAGAGGATATTCATTTTGTTGGGAAATTCGAAGGAACTTCCATATTTCTTCCCATTTTCCCAAAAAAACATCGTTTAGGGCCTGAAAATGGCTCTGGAAGTGAAAAACTGCTAAAAATAGTAAATTACCAAAATTGCCAGAAAATTGTTTTGAGCCAGTTGGAAAAGGTGGGTGGCCACCGATATCCACCTGGATCATCCAAAGTCTTATGGAAAAGATGTTGGAAATCCTTTTTTGGAATCTTCCATGTAGAAGGAGTACAACTCCCTCCTCAAGATCCAGTCTTGGGATCTGGTTCCCCTTCCTTCTGGAAGGAAACTTGTCAGGTGAAGATGGGTCTATAGGACCAAGAGAGCAGCGGATGGATAGATTAGCAGATACAAAGCTGGGATTGCTTCCAAAGGCTTTCACTATGTGCATGGCATTGACTATGATGATACCTTCTCTCCAGTAGTGAAGATGGATTCCATATGTTTGGCACTTGCCATTGCAGCAGCCAAGGGATGGGAATTCCATCAGATGGAAGTGAAGAATGCATTTATTCATGGTGATATCTATGAGGAGATCTATATGGAGAAGCCCTATGGATTTATGCAGGATTCCTCTTTAGTTTGTCGACTGAATAAATCTCTTTATGGCCTCAAGAAATCTCCAAGGTCATGGTATTCCAAGATGGACTCCTACCTACTACCACAAAACTTTGTATGTTGTAAATCAGACCCGAATTTTTACATGCTTAGGATGACTGATTCAATTCTACTCTTAGTTTGGTATGTTGATGATTTGATGATCATTGGTTGCTCAAATTCAGTGATTGTTACAGTCAAGAGGATTCTACATGATGTTTTTTTGGTGATGGACATGGGTACACTACACTTATTCCTTGGACTTGAGATCAGTCAGGATGCATGAGGCATCAAACTAGCTTAGGCCAAGTATGCACGAGATCTCTGCAAGATACCAGATATATAAAATATGCAGAACATAAATGAAATGCTAGAAATGACAGAATGACAGTAAAATATCCAGCATAATCTTCACAATACATATAAATGATATATGAAATAGCAACAGAAATAGCACTTTGATTCAGATAGCAATGTTCACAGGCCTCTTTGAGGGGGAAACCTCCAGTCGAGCAGCGCTCTGTTACAATAATCTCAAATCTAGGGTTCTCATACCCTCGCCTCTTATTTATACTAAATATGTCTATTAAGAGAAGCATCTAGAGGAAGATCCTTCTAGAAGAGGAAGCTTCTATTAGGTCTTCTTACATCCACCTTATTCTATTTTATTAAAAGGCCTTATTAATATTGACCTTTATTACATCCGAATA
>JASDQU010251506.1:3683-16191 GCA_032191745.1 Picea mariana
TGATATATTTTAAGTCTCCTAGTCAATCCACACTCTTAAAATTTATAAACATAAAACTGTTTCTAACCAGAAAAATGTCAATATGAAATTTGATGGCATTCCAACATACCAATACGCCTTTTATCATGCATTGCCAAATGTTTAGGATTGGCCTTTTGGTTAAAGTATTAAATCCCTACATAAAAAATTTACCCATGAAATTTTCGTAGTTCTATGAAAGGTCATTGCCGCCATATACCGTGTAGCAGGCAGTCAAGTACCCATAACAATCCCCACCACAAAATTACAGAAGCAATAGTCAATGTCAATGGACGCATTGGATCATCTTATCTCACACGCTCGAAGGCATATTACAACCTAGTATATAACACCACTTGAATTATCTCACACGCTCGAAGGCATATTACAACCTAGTATATAACACCACTTGAATGGGCTTATAATCATCGAATATTTGTATAAATACATGCAGCACTGAACAGTTAGAATTTCGCATTAGTCTTTCACATTAGTCTTTTGTTAGAATTTCTATTTCTCCCGTGCTTTGTTAGAATTTCTAACGTAAATTTGTCGATGATAACTGTGCAAAATTTGATGATTTCAATTTTCCTTTGCATATATGATATTGCCATATTTACGCTTCTTTCAATTTTTCTTTGTAGATATGATATTGCCATGTTTATAATACAAGTTTGCCAACTTACAATTTATATTTATTATATTTTTTAAAGTATTTTTGACATTATAATGATTTGCATTATAAAAATAATGTAAAAGAATTGAGAATTTCATATCAAATTATTTATTTATGAAAAATTATATTTAATAGACTATTTTGCAATCATATGGATTCCATGGGATCATATCTTATTCCTGATACATTCCCAATGTAACTAGAAAGCATTTGCAGCATGAAAATATAGAGGAAGTGGTAATTGCTAGGTTTCCAATTTAGGATAAATATTCACTTAGTTCTATTACTATTTAAAAGATTCATAACAATTAATATGTAGTATTTGTTTCTTTCTAAAACAAATTTATGATATATATAATTTTCAGATTTGTATTAATTTTTTTTAACAATATATATATATTTTAAAATGATTATATTTAAAGTAAAAATTGCATCCTTTCATTTTTATTTTTTTTATACATATAATATTTACTATGTTTAAATATGCTTATGGCTATTATATTCCAAGAATTGCATGTTAAATATTTTACTACTGTGACTAGTAAACCGCGCGTTTAAATATGCTTATGGCTATTATATTTCAAGAATTACATGTTAAATATTTTACTACTGTGACTAGTAAACCGTTAGCTTCAATGATAGGATCCGATAAACGCAGAAAAGGCTCTATTGAGAGCAGGAGGTCTGTTATATAAGAATTTATCAACGTACCATAGTTTTCCAGCACTCAATATAAACGAAAATGAGTTTAATACCAAGAGCGATTCTTTGCCAGAGGAGTTGAACATAAAGAATATTTTGCTGTTGTTTTCTTGTATGGGCAGAGCAAAGGCCATAGGGGTTAAATCAATGGTCAACCATTTGAGAATTTATGTCCGTTGGTGAATCTATATTCAATGGAAGGGTTGAATCAACAGGTGTTTAGTTGTTGCAATGATTATATGCCATTTCCATAGCTGATTAGGATTAGGATTAGCTGATATGGTGTTAACCCATAGCTGATTAGGATTGTTTAATGATATCTCTAGTGCATATTTATATCAGTAATTTTTAAATAGTGGAAGTTATGTCTTCACATAACTTGTGAGGCTAAATTTGATTTTCTTTTGTTATAAGCAATATAGGACATTGATTTATGGTAAATTGATTTTCTCAAATTTAGGAAGAAAGGTTAGGCATCGAGAAGCAATGTGAAGCAAATGTGTTTCTTATATGTGGACTGTTCGATGGATTTCTATTATGTCTATTGTTCTTCGAAGGTAGTCGATATATGGGTAAAAGAAATTTTAGCAGAATGACATCCTACTCTTGTCCTTGGGGAAATATTAGCTATGTGATCTATTTATCTTTGGGCAATTTTCTAGTCAAAAGTGTTTCTTCCTGACCACTTTTGAGGTTGTATTGAAGGTTTTTCTATGGTCATATCTCCGCCCTCCATGAAGCTATGCCTCTCACACAATAAACTCTTGGTCTATTTTCAACACATGTGTGGAGAATTCATAGCATTCGGCTTTCTGCACTCGGGAAGTGCCTTGGCAATAGTTGTTGGAGACATTGAAAAAGCCATGGAATTTACTTGGGAGACGTTCTAAATAACTTCTCTTTGCCTGCAAATATGACAAAATCAACACCTGACAAATGAATGGGATATCATCCTAATTATATCCCCTAACACAATTCACCATGAAAAGGTATTGAACTACATAATGATAAGTGGCATCAATTCTCCACATAAGCATTGAAAATACAAAATATCTATTATGATAGTGATATTCCTCTTCCAAGTGTCGAAGTGCACAAGACATTGTTGCACCGAGTGAGACCATATGTTCATAGAAAAATCCTCTATAAAAATTGAAAAATGGTCATCTTTCTGAACTATACCCGCTTATACTATAACCAACCCCCCCCAAAAGAATAAAAAATAAAAAATAACAGATGGAATACACTGTAATCTGCTAACTAAACAATCCCTAGAACCATATGAAAATGCATCCCACCTACAAGAAGCATTACTCTAAAACACATGCAAAATAATGCACTTCTCTCTAACTTTATATCTGCGATATCTCCATAGCAGCAATCAACTGCAAAATAAGAAGAACGATACACGTTGACAACAACACACATTTTTTGTTTCTTCTTAACTCTGATTCTTTTTGTCCTGTGTACTATCTGAAATATCTTTCGACCGACTTAACTTAATTCTGAAAAATTAAAATAAGAATGAAGGAGTAATCTTCTTTGGCATATATCATACAATTCAAAGGATTTCTTACACTCTAGCATAGATTTCTAGCTCAACCCAAAAACTAAAATTCTTGCAACTCACGACTTGTAGCCCTTGGAAATTCAAAAAAACTTCATTTTTCTAAACCATAACAAATGACATGGTAGATAAACACATTAAGCAACCCCAAAACAAAGAGAACAATNCTCCCTATTAACCTTTGATTGTTTTTGGTCTACATAGTCCTTATAACATCCCCTCACCAACTTGGCTTGCTTATGAAAAAACCAACAACACAAAAAAAGTAGTTACACTATGCATAAAGTAAACTATGTAAAAAAAAGCGAAGAAAGTAATTTCACTTGTGTAAAATAGATATATTAATATGGTATCCAACCAGTTAAAAGAAAGATACTAGATGCACATGAATTCTTACCCATTCTCATAGATTTGTAGAAGCCCGAAAACTAGATGTCTTACAAATTTGTAACCACAACACTTGTAACTTTGGAAAGAACCTTGCCTTCCTTTCTCATAGCACACTATATCATGATCAAACCCAAAGAATTCAATAGTTAATCAGAACAAAATAATTAAATTAAAACTCCTTGGAATCCGTGAAAGCTATCGCGGAGAATCACATCATACATTACACAAAAATCTCTTCAAAATTTATGAATCATACTAAATTTAATGGACAATCAAAAGAAAATAATTTATATATATTTATTAAAATAATTCTATATATTGTATAGTAAATATATATGCATATTTTCTGGCCCACCATTTTAAATGCCACCAATTTTGAAGTGACACAGTAGCAAGCTTTAGAAACCGTGATGCTCTCAAAACTTAGAGACTCGTACATGCACCAATTCGAACCATCCTCTAAACACGAATAATTAAATTTTTTATTCAATTCTTTTTGTCGATTTGACAACAAGATGTTTTTTTGAAGGACCAATCACAACATGGGAAGAAAAATTAGATCACTCCCATCAAAGTTAGACTTTAGAGAACCACACCAAATTTTTGGTCAATGCAAAAACAAAAACATAGTCAATGCAAAAACAATGTCTATAGTCCCAATCCTTTAACATGGACTAATAAGAGTTAAGAAAGATTCTATCCTTATTTTGTAGATAAACAATTCATATTTAAATTTTAAATATCTAATATTTTTTAACTTTATTATTGATAAGCATGATACTTTTTTACAAGAAAAAAATGTATTTATCATTCAAGTAGAAGTCAAAATACAATCTTTGTGGTGACTTTGGCACTGTTCAAGATACATGACCCTCGATCAGGAAGTATAAGTTTTGAAAAAAATATATATATAAAAAAGAAAAACTAAGTAGATACCTAGAAGGTATTTGGAAAAATGTAATAAAACGTCATAATAAGTTATGTTACATAAAATAACAAATTCAGAGTGGAAGATATTTAAATGAGCCAACAAGGTATTTATCTTTTATGAAAACTCAGACCTTATTTTGATAGTGCATCAGCCTCAACACTCAATTCTCGATAGACATGGGCGAAAGTGATATTATGGAACAAGCTTTCATCCTCCTTTAAGTGTAGAGCCAAAGAGTGGAGACCTACATTATTTATATGTCGTTGATTCTGCATCCATTTAATGGTCAAGGATGAATATCCATAGACCTAAAGTACTTCCATCGGTCTCCTTTACTAAATACAACAACGCCTTGAATTTCCCAATGTTATTGGTGCCATGACCCAAATTTTTCCTTGCTTCGTAGTAATGAGTGCCAAATTTTCCCTGGTTCATAATAATGAGTGGCGATGAGGTATAGGACACAACTGAGGCTACAAAGGATTTCTATGTATTAACAATCCTCGTCGAAAAAGATATAGAAGATATTTATTTATACCACCAAGGAATCTATATTTCTTATTTTTTTTATTATGGATCGAGCTCTTAAAATTAGGGATCATTTCCATAACCTGAGTATGGATGATTTTAGGGGCTAAATTTCGCTCATGGGCTAATTTTCCATGGTTTTTCCAAAAACGAGATTCGCTATTTTAAAAATGATTCGCCCAAATTCTATAGGATAAAATTATTTTACCTTAAAAATCGCTAAAAATTTACAAAAACTATATAAAATCCTTAGAAATTTGAATATTTTTACAAAAATATCACCAAACATTTATAGTTGGCATGTGAAGGATAAGTAAGATTCGCCAAGGTTTCTACATTTTAAAATAAATTTCCATCCTTAAAATCATCCCTAAACCTGAGCCAATATTTGAAAGGTTGGTGCAAGTCACGCTTTGGAAATGGAAGAGTTTTGAGTGATCCATATGCCCCACAACACCAAGTAGTAAACCACTCTATAAGATTTTAGTTCTCTTCTGGTAAAACAAACCTTAAAATTATAGATCAAGTTTCCCTCCTTCCAAATCATGTATAGATTAAGCTAGGATTCAATTTCCTTCCATACCTACATGGAGAATGGACAATCCATGAAGATATGAGAATTCATTTCTTCATTGGATCTACAACATGGGCACCAACCAGGACCAATTTCCCCCCTTTTTGTAGAGCATCCCAAGTTAGTGTTTTATTCATTAATACTAGGAAAAAGAAGAGTATTCATTCGGATGGTGCTTTCACCTTCCTTAGTTTTTTCCACCACCAAATTGATTACCAATAGCCATTTCTTGAAGAGATAAAAATCCTAGTTTCGTTGAATAAGTCCCTCCTTATTGATGTGTATTGCATGCAAGTGTGTTTGGCTCATCCATAAGTATTATGTGTGCTTTCTTCAGTTTAGCCAAGAAACCTGTCCAACTATTTCCTAATTCTTCATTAAATCCCAATTGTTGAGATGAAATCCAACCTTGTGACCAAAAGGATTTTTTCATCAGATTACAAATTTTGTTTAAAGTACATGTCTCCCTTAGAACTATAATTGAAGGACCATTCGATCAAGGAGAAACATGTGTTTCCCACATCCTAAGATAACATCCTTTCCAGCTCTTACATGTACTCCATTATGTACACTCCAATCCAAGTGGTGACATATCACTAGGAAGGCTAGGGTCAAATCCTTCCAACGATTTGAGACATGATGATTAATTTTCCTCTCATGTCTAATCTAGTCTAAGAGGGAGTTTGGAGATTTATATTTTTGAACTAGTGTCCTTCTCCACAAATAATCCTTGGTGATCAACAACCAAAGGAATTTTTTAGTTAATGCTTTACCAAAATTTTGAAGGTCCTTGATGCCCCACACACCTTCATCCTTGGGTGTGGCTATCACCTTCCACCTCACCAATCAATATCCTTTATATTCAATTCCTCCATTCCACAAGAAATTTGAACATCAATTCCTAATTTTCTCAATAACCAGGCCTTAGGAATATGTTCTAAAGTATGCTAGTAGATTGGAATTGCCTTTAGGATATTTTTTACTAAAACAAGGCACCCTCCTCTTGAAATCCATCTATTACACCAAAAAGAGGTCATCTATTCTACCTTAGCCAAAAGTAAGTTCCAATATGTTTTCACATATTTGTTTGGTTTTAGGTTGTACCAACGATATCTGACACCTACATTGATCCAGGAGGATATTGGTGGCCACCCACCTATTCCAACTGGCTTCTCGTGTCCGCTTTTTATTCAACACGTCCTTATGTACTTATTTATAATTGTGATTTCTACGCTTCTGGGGTTTTCTGAAGCCTCACACATTCTCCAGGGGGATATGGGTGGTCTCTTGCCTAATCCAACTGGCTTATTTTGTATGTTTTCATGTCAGCACATCTTGTTATGCTCGACCATATTTCCCACTGTTATTGGACACCTCTGAGATCTCTGAACAACTGACACCAATAGAGATCAACCTTGACTACATGGAACAAACATCCATCGATCAGATAGTGGACATGCAAGTCAAGGGCACTCTCCAGCAGCGGATCCAGCTTTATCGAGTTGTCAAGGTAGGGAAACTCCTACACCAAGGCAATTGGCTCACCCGAAGCCAAATCTAGCATAAATTTCCTCACCTTATGGGGGAACTCAACGTAATGGATACAATTGCTTCCTAAGGGGGGAGGATTGATCCAGGTGGATATTGGTGGCCACCCACCTATTCCAACTGGCTCCTTGTGTTCATTTTTTATTCAACACGTCTTTCTATATTGATTTATAATTCTGAGTTCTACACTTTTGGGGCTGTCTGAAGTCTCAAACATTGTATACGGGGATACGGGTGGCCTCTCTCCTAATCCAACTAGATTATTTTGTATGTTGTAATGGAAACACATCTTGTTGTACTTTCAGGGTTGTTTTGGGATGCTAAACGTTGTTTTCTTGGCTCGCCACAATTATACCATAGACAAAGTCAGAGTGTGATGAAGGAATGTGTAGCTCTCTAAAATACCTTTCCAATGGGATATCACACGCCTAAAATGGAGGTTGAATGAAAAAGTTATGACCCTAGGAAATTGAGGTACGAAATTACACCAACTTACCCATAGGGTCCACATGACTTTTGGCATTTCACCTTCTAGGGTTTTTTTTTTGGATGTCTAGGGTTTTGGAATTCATGAGTAATATGGAAAGGGCCTCTGGAGTCTCATTCTAATACATTATTCTTAGACATATGCACATAGCTACCACATCTCTTATTAGAGATAACTACCACCATTCGAGCAAGTTTCAGTTCTGCAGTTTTACAGTTTCAGCCTATTTCATTATTTAATAGAAGATATTGTTCATTGGATATTTGTCTTATTCTTCCTATCTCTATTTTTATGGTATTGACTATGTTAATCAGTTCGTTCCGCTCCTAAATCTAGATCATACATTAAAGTCAATTTGTTGAAAAGGAAAAATCACTCCCAAGCTATTCCTCGAATGTTCATTCAGACCTTGAGTGTAAAGTGGACATTTTTCCAGATTGATCCCCATACCTAGAGCTACACTATATAGTAGTATAATTTCGTTCAATTGTTGACATTCTACATCATTCCCTAGACAAAAAAAAAAAAAAAGACATCATTGATGAAGAGTAAATTGGTTATGAGTTACCCTCCCCCACTCAGAACACCATGTAATAACCTCTATCACTTAGTATCCCTTATTTTTACACCGAGCCCCTCTATTATTGATCAGAAAAGGTAAGGTAAGAGAGGCAATTATTGTCGAATCCCTCTTCAAGGATTTAAAAATGGAGAGGTTCACTCATTTATCAAAATAGAGAAAGAAGAGGACTAAACAAAACCCGTTATCTATTTGACGAAGGGTAAGGAAAATCCCAAGTGGATCAAATAAAAAACAAGTATAGTAAGGATACTCAAACATTTACTTTTGATAAGTCTAACTTAATGATTGTAGTTGGGGTAATGGATAACTTAACAGAGTGTAAACCCTCTTAGTTTGTACCAATGGCTTCAAAAATAATCTTTTGTTCAAGAAAGTCAAACTATTTAGGTTATATGTAACCCGAGGGAAGAGGTTTTAATCTCAAAGAAATGACCTTTGACATGATCTTGTATACATAGTTATAGAGGGAGATAGGCCTAAATTCATCAAAGGAATTTGGGAAATTAGTTTTTGGAATGAAGGATATGAAGGCAGAGTTGAAGTTATCGAGGACCTTTCCAGATAACCTAATATTTTTAACGACCCTAAGTAGGTCATCCCCTAAAATGTCTACAAAATCTAAGAAAAATTCTACCATCCAACCATCTAGACCTAAGCTCTTGTCTTTTTTACCTCACTAAATACATTTTTTAGTCCACTTCTTCTATCATCCTAGGAAAATGTGCAAGGACTTTGACCATCTCACATATAATAATTTTTTTAAAAACCATAAACAAAATATTTGAAATTTATTTTATGTTTATTTTTATATGTAAAACCTACCAAATTAATATTCTTTTTACCTTTAACTAAGAATTTTAATTAAATATACAAATATATAGTGATGATTAAAATTATTAATAATGTACCTAAAATAAAATTAGCAAAATCTTATAACCAATTAATAATATAATCCACATCTACTATAATACACATGTTATTTGAACACATGGAACTAGCTCAACAATACTTACTACACAATAAAACATTTATGGATTAGATAAAAATTAACTCTTTTTAATAACCTTTATTCTATAAAGGTTATTTTTGAGTTAATTTCAAGTCATTGAGATAACTATTAAAATATAACACATTTATAGTTCAAAAATTTATGTCTCGATGACTTGAAATAAAAGTTCCTAGAAAAAAGGATCAGGAATCAAACACATTAAACATTTAAATATAACAAACACAATTTCTTGACATCCAACATAGTTGAAGGAAAATCATTTAGTATTATAAAACCGGATCACAAAAATTGTTCCCGAATTAGTTTTCTTTGAAATTTATCAAAAATTAATAATGTATGTTACATATTTCTGGAATCTGTTCCATATTTCTAGAAATTTAAATGGGTTTGTCATATAGATTGGGATTAGGGTTCTCATGGACCATAAAATAAATAAGTAAAAGAAATAGGATTGTAGAAAGAAGAAGTGCACGATGGTAGAGAGGAAGACTTGAAAAGAAGAAATTGGAAGTTATGACTATTTGGTTAGAGATTTCTATTTAAAGAGGTAGAATAATTGGATTGATAAAGAAAGAAAGATGAGATCAGTATAGACTTACTATGAAGATGATGCATTTTTGTTTCTCTCATCGACGACCACTGGAATAGTGTCAACCGGTTGTTGCCCTTCGTCAGTGAGCCTGTCCATTATCCTTTGGAGCCATTCTTCAATGCAGCTTCTCATGGGAGCCACATTGATTTCATCTTGGACTTCTATGTCGAAAATCTCTTTTTCTAATTTTCTTAGATCCATAGAAATACTGTGCAGAGCCTGTTCAATTTCCTCATTGTGTGTCGAATAGTCCACTAGCTAGTTCTCGACGTCATCTTCACCATATTCAAGGATGTTGTAAAACTTTTCTAAAGACAACCCATTTAAAATATCAAGTTGTTCATCGAAGGCTTGCTTAGTTAAGGATAAGGATTTGAGGATTAAGTTTGGGTCTTGAACCTCGTTGGTACTTCTGGCTAAGTCTATTTGGGTCAGGTTTTTGAATAATTCTTATTTCTCTAATATGGTTTGTTCACATGATTCGACAATGAGCTGTATGTTCTTAACTTTCTCCTTCCATCATGATTTTAATTGTTTGAACCGCTTTGGGGAGGAGAGATTCGCTTGTCTTATTTTCAGATCTGAGATTTTGATCGCATAGTTGGAAAAAGGGATCACAGTTTGTATAGAAACGTTATTCATTTTTTAAATTCATCTGCAAATGTCCCTGAAAATCATTTGTCATCTTTCAAAATGAAGCTATATATTTTTAAGTTTCCCGGGGCTTCAATAATCAGCTACATTCTTTTCTTGGTGGTCTTCTCTACATAGTCTCTATAGGATGTGAGGAGGCTGGAGGATCCTTTTAGCTTGGTTGCAAGGGTAGAAGCCATGGTTTTTGCTAAAGGACCGGAAAACACCTGGGTACAAATGAAAGCCTCCTCCAATTCCTTGATCCGGTCGTTTAGTCTGGCATTCTCTGCTTCAATTCCTCCAATGGAATCATCAAGAGCATCATCGATTGTGTGGTGAAATTGGGATATTTGGGACGACTTCATTTTCCTAAAGTTAATCTCTAAATGAGATTTTCCTTTATTATTTGTTACATCTCTCTTTTCAATAATTAATTTTTTAGATTGGCTGTCAAAAACAACGCTCTGGAACACGAAGGATTCATATTCGTAAAAAATGTTAGTCTCAGTTATTTCCATTGTGGAACTATGGTGCATCACATCCACGGTCGGATCAACTTTGTAGAACAGGGCATCCATAGATGTTCCAAGTTGCATGTCCTCACATTCAATTTCAAGTTCTTCCGCGTACTCTAGAATTTTTTCTCTTCTTCATCAGGGGAATCTTTTGAGAACTATCAATTTTTCTGTGAGGAGGGTTCTTATCTCCTCCTCTGTTTGAAGATTTTTGGGTTTCTTTCTTACTAGGGTGGGCCGTTGAAGCAATGCTTCATGATGTCTTTCTCTTGGGAGTGTTGGCTGGGGACTGGACACTCTTCTCATAAGAGCCTTTTCCATGTTGTATGTACAATTCAATTGTGCTTTGCAATGTCTCTACATTGCAGTCGTCAGAAGCAGGAGTGTTGTCGTCACTTTCTCTATCTTTGGTCAAGAGTCTATGGACAAAAGAGCTGCTAAAGCCAAATGATAGTAAATGTTCTTGAAAAATCCCATCAGGGTCGAACCCTTATATCCTTTCACGATATTTTAGGTTCAAGTTCTTGAAATGGCCTACCAATTTGTCAATCTTATTGATGTTTTTGAACACGAAGTCCCTGAATTTCCAAGGCAAAGGAATGAACCATTTTTTTCTCTTAACATGGAAAAAATGCAACCAATGGTTGTATTGCCTTGCTATTTCTGTAAGAAACATATTGTTCATGATGTGACATGGAAGGAAAGAGGGATTTTCCTTGGAGCCAAAGATCATTATTATATTGTAATTTTCCTTTCATTCAAGTGTCCCCTTCCCGTTCAAAATCTTGGTTTCATGGCTAGACATCCGGGGAGCACCCTTTCCTAACAATAAATATTTGAAAACTGAGACAAATTCATTAAAAACCTCATAAAAACAATGGGAGGCCTTGTGCCTCTACAAGGCCTGATACCAAAATGTAACTGGGTAGAATTCATAGTTTATTTTCTTGGACAGAGACAGTTTTGGAAACTGACAAAAATGGACTATTGCGAAAATCAAGTAGGATGACATATAAAATTTATTCTCTTCTTTGAATCGTGATAGTTGGGAACATATTTCAATGGAAATTAGCTTCCCCCAATAAAAAATGAATTGTTCCTTGATTGTGAAGTACAAAATATAAATAACTATACAGGAAATGCTTGTCGTGGATTCCTGTCTTGTTATTCTTGTAAACAACCAAGCAATTTCCAGGAATGGATTTCTAAAGGAACTGACTTGTAACTTTGTGATATCTTCAGAAACCATTGTCGGGTCTCCAAGGAACTCGAGTAAGAGGTCCAACCCATTATCATTTTCTTCTAGGAATTGTTTGCAGTCTTGTCCTCTGAAGGTCAATGTTGGCTCTAGCAATCTTAACATCTTGTGGAAGACCTGAGGTGACAAAGAAACAAGAGAATGGTCATGCAGTGGAATAATTCTTTGGCTTGAAATATATTTTTCGGCGCACCCAGAGAACACCTCCTTATAGTAAAACAAATCAGGGATGCAACCTACACTAGCGATTATAGAGGTCCAAATCACTTCATTCTGGGCAGAACGACATAAATATTAAGAGTATTCCCTGGTGTAATGTCCCCAAGGCCGAGCCCTTTATAAACCTGATGTATGAAATGAATTGTACATATGTGTTATAGGTTGGTGAGTCGAGTTCCTATAAGATGGAAGGCTTATGTGGTTGTTAGGCCAGGAAGCCTAAGTGTTTGAAGGCCAGGAGCCTGTTGTTGTACTTGTATGTATGTAGAATATTTAAT
>JASDQU010251508.1:4158-14807 GCA_032191745.1 Picea mariana
AGCATGCTTTCTTATGTTAACAAGAACTCAAACGCAACACTTGCGTAGTGAATATTTGATGCACAAACGCTGTAAGATTACCTGATGAGAAGGGGAGGTATTAATAAAATAGATGCAAGTTTTGAAGGAGACGCATGGTCCCCAACCGTTCCTGCCACTTGGAGTTGCATGAGAAACCACAAATGGACATCTTCTACACAAACTCAGCACGTGCATGCTATATCCAATAATCACGCAACAACAACTAGAGTTTGCTATACAAAGTGACAGAGTTTCCAGCAGTACGCATGATTACTCGGGCACCTCTTAGAAGAAAACGTTGATTTATCACAACCAGATGGTCAAATCTTACTCATGACCAAATGATTGAAACAAATATGTTAGTTATGTTATGATTGGGCATAATCGAGTTTCTATTTTTTTGTAAATTTTGTTGAAGAGGTCGTCTAGGGGGAGAGTAACCGAATTTGGGATTCTAGGGGGAAGTAGTTCGAACCTAGCAGCCCAGGAGGGTGCTAGTTTTCTATATATTGGATCTTTTTGATGTAATCCAGGTTGGAAAAAAAGTGTAGACAAGGCACTCTTGAATGTAACTTTTTGAATCTGATGGAAATATTAATGTAGAGGTCCTCAAGATTTCGATGAAAAGACTCTAGTGGTGGTGGTTTGATGTATTGTGATTCTATCATTGTATGTACCTCTTGTTTCTTGCAAATTCATGCCTGTTTCATTTGTTTAAATTGGAAATATTTAAAGGGTTTAAAATTCATCACGTGGTGGTTTAGACTCGACCATTTAAACTCTGTGTTTTCTTCTAAGTTAGGTCGAAATTCATCTCTAATGGTGCTCTGATTTGCTTTATGTTTCTCCTTTTTTTCTCCATACACAACGATATTGAAACTGAAAGACCATTACCTATTTATCCTTTTTCCTCTCAAATATTCCCCTACCAGTCATTGATTTCTCTTGTTTTTAGGGGGTTGAATCCATAGCCCAAAAATTATGATACCTCCTTTCCAGCGAAACTATAAAAAACTTTCTCAAGCATCTAAATCTATCCATTAGTCCAAATTTATTACCTATCAGAGACTAGGTCTCAAAGAGATCCCTCTCTAGATTGGGAAGGCTAGTTTCCAGTCTTAAAGTTGGTTTGTAGGTTACCTTGGTAGATCGTTTTCTTCATCCCAACAATTTACCAACTACTAACATTTTGGTGTCGTTGTTGGGAACGGAATTGAAAACTTTCCTTGGGAAAAAATGACTAAAGCTATAGATTTGATTCCTGAGGGTAAAAGTGAATCATATACCTATATTGGCCAAAAATTATTTTACCCTGGCGACTTCATTGAATAAGACCAGTAGAGTAAAGTAGTCTGAATCAGAAATCTTGGCTCCTAAGAAAGTTTACACTAGAGCGGACCCTGATCCTGAGCCTGTAACATTTGTGTCTGATCCTAAAAACATTCTACGCAAAAGAAAGGAAAATATAATGGACTTAGTATATTACCTGGAAAGGAACCTGTCTTTACCTAAAGACGGGGTAAACAACATTGACGAACTTGACTTCGATTTATTATTTGAACAAACCTTGTTCCTATCCAGATCATAATCTTATTTGAATGAAATCATCTTTGATCATAAAAAGTTCCAATCATTGATACCAACCAAAACCCCTCAAGATGCTATAATTTCCACTCAGAATATTCAACCACTTCAAACTCCTCCTAGATTCATGGCCGCCAGATTCACTCCTCTCACTTTTCCTGTCGAATTACATGATTTACCTTAGAATTATAATCAGAGAATTAAATTATATGATGTTGAAGGGAATGCTTCAAATCAAAAACACTTAGATTGGTTTAATGACTTTGTCGACTTAGAAGAGGTAGATTATGAGGGTGCAAAAATGATATTGTTTGCACAAAGTCTCTCAGGTGAGGTCAGAAAATGGTTCAAATCTCTTCCAACAACGAGTATCCCTAATTTTGTAGCTTTTGAAAAACTTTTTCTTGCCAGGTGGGGTGATAAAAAGAATCCTCTTCAGTTACTAACTCAGTACAATAATATAAAAAGATTACCAAATGAAACAGTACAAGAGTTCTCAACCAGATTTATGAAAGTTTATAATTCAATTCCCATAGAAGTCAAACCTCCTCCCGGAGCTGCCCAACTTCGATATGTTGATTCTTTTGACAATGAATTTGCCTTGTTTTTAAGAGAAAGAAGATCCAATACATTAGATGATATGATGAGCGATGAAATTGAAGTAGAGGTAAATTTGATGGCATTAGGGAATAACAAACATAATCTTGACACAAGTGTGAAGAAGGTCCAATGGGAAGCACATCCCTCTATGTCTCAATCATTAGACAATAAATTTGATTTGATGATGAAGACTATGGAAAGACTCATGGAAAGTATGTCATTGGAAAATAATCTTTCCACCAGGGATCAAACTGATTTTCAACCCATAAATCAAAATTTTAGAAGAGCCCAAGTTCCACAGACTAGGAAAAGAGACCAGAGGGATCAAGGTGATCAACAATAAAACCTCCTTTCCAAAAAAACTATGCAAATTAAGATTTTGATCAAATAATCGAAGACCATATGCATTGTTGTGACGATACATAAACAAGCATGTTCTTAACCAAAGGAGAAAATGATAAATTTATGGATGAAAATGATAAGTTATGTAAGAAAATGATGACATGTTGTCATCGGAAATAGAAAATTTTAGTAAAGGATACCCCAATGCTATTATGCATCTTCAGAAGTAGTATAACGTCAGAAATGAAAAGGTGCATGCAAATCTTCCAAAGGTGAATCCTACAAGGGAACTTAAGATAAATACACCTTCTTCAAGCCATCCGAAGAAAGATAATTCAATAAAGGATGTAATGGAGAAAGGAAAATCAAAAGAAGAACCCCCAAAGAAAATACCTGAGGCAAGAAAGGAAATGGTCATCAAAGTGGTAGAAAAAGCTCAGTCTCCTTTTAATTTTGAAAGTGAAATGGCTAAAATTAAAATTTGTGTTCTGTTTAAGGAGCTAATCAAGAATGGAGAATATGGAAATTAGATCATTAAAATGCTAAAAATGGAAGAATCCCCTGACACCTTGAACATACAAGATGATCACCCTGCTATCTTGTTTGGACCGCGTGTGGAAGAGAGTGGTGATGTTGATGATGTTCCTCCTTTCTATGTTAACCTTAAAATTCATGACATGACCTTACATAATGCCATGTTAGATTCAAGAGAATCACATAATCTAATGCCCAAGGTGGTCATGGATGAGTTGGGCCTATACATTATAAGACCTTATAAGGATATTTTCTCTTTTGACTCGAGGAAGGTGAAATGCTTAGGTTTAATCAAAGATCTGGTCATATCATTGTCTCAAATCCCATCGAAAAATATGATCATTGATGTCATGGTTGCGGACATCCCTCTAAAATTTGGCATGCTCATATATAGATTTTGGGCTGAAAATTTGAAAGGAACTTTGCAAATGGGCATGTCATATGCTACCATCCATGTTTTTTTCCAAGAAAGGAGGTTGTACAGATAATTGTTTCTCAAGTACATGGTGAGTAGAAAAACTCAACCAAAGAGTCATCCTATTTACTCTGTTGATACTGAAGTTGGTTCCTCTATTTTCTATAATAACTTGATTTTTGAAGAGGGGGAGCCAACAACTTTCATGGCTATCAAAGACAAAACTGAGCATCGAACAGAGGAAATTACAGATCAACAAAACAATGCAGAGGATGAAATGTGGAATATGAGTTTTGATGGAGCTGCTATTAGGGACAAAGTTGGAGCTAGTGTGTGGATTAACCCTCCCAAGATTGGTACAAAACTCTGTTCTTACAAGCTCGCTTTCAATTGTACCAATAATATGGCTGAATATGAGGCACTGATTTTGGGATTGAAGACTTTAAAAGAATTAGGTGCTAGAAGGATAGTTGTACATGGGGATTCTGAGCTTGTCATTAACCAGGTAAAGGGTATATATCAGTCCAAGCATCCTAGATTGAGAGCATATAGGAATTTAGTGCTTGATATTATTGAAGAGTTTTCATAATATAATTTGTTAGTGATTCCTAAGGGGAAAAATAAAATTGTAGATGCTTTGGCTACTTCATCTTTGGTTTTCAAAATTCCAATTTATCCTAATAAAAAGTATGAAATTGAAGTCAAACATAGGCCAACGGTACTTGATAACATTAAATATTGGCAAGTATTTGAAGATGACAAACAGGTAGAAAGATTCCTTCAGATGAGTGATGAATTTGTTAATATAAATATTGATGATGAGTGTTGTTGTGAAGTGAATGAAGACACAGTTGTGTTCAACAATAATGACCTTTTTCAGAATCAGATTGCTGGAAGAGATATAGTGCAGCTGAAAAATAACATTATTCCCAAAATATTCGTCCCGTTGGAAAATATTTTTGACAACAATTGTGTAGCTAGAAATCCTAAAATCACTGCAAATGATGAGGATATAGAAGATTGCAACATTGGGACTCAAGAATATCCCAAGATCATCAAATTGTCAAAAAATCTCAGTCCAGAAATCAAACAGAGATATATTAGCCTTATGAAGGACTTCCCTAATGTCTTTGCATGGAGTTATGAAGATTTAAAGGTCTGTGATACTAAGGTAATTCAACATGTAATTCCCATCAAGGATGATCATAAACCTTTCAAGAAAAAGTTGAGAAGAATCAACCCTCTGTTGTTTCCATTGTTTGAAAATGAGGTAAGGAAACTGTTTGATGCCAAGATTATTGTGTCCTTAAGATTTTCCAAGTGGGTGGCTAACCTAGTGCCTACTAGGAAGAAAAGTGGTGAGATAAGATTATGTGTATATTTTCAGAATCTAAACAGGGTGTTTCTCAAAGACAATTATCCACTTCCTAAGATGGATTACATCATGCAGAAAGTGGTGGGATATTAGAAGATATCAATGCTTGACGATTTTTCTGGATACAACCAGATTATGGTGTGATGCAGGAGCATCATTAGCAAGCACACGTGGAGAGACAACTCAGTGCCTTAATGCACCTTTGAATCATTTTGGAATATGAAATAATGGTGTTTTCTGCAAATATTTTTTGAATTGATTGAAAACTAAAGAAGATCAAAACGTTTGGGAGAAAATGATCACGAGTGATCTGGGATTTTCACTCCTAGAATTTAATGTAACAATGCTTAAGGGGTATTTATCTTCTTTCAAGAATATAGGTAGTTGATGGGAACCTTAGGAACCTTCTTGTATATGTAGATGCATTGTATGCCCAAATGAGGCTACTGGAGATTAGGTTATTGAATACAATGGTAACGCAGATAGTAAGAGATAGGAGTAGGAGAAAGAACCGAGACTCGGTGATAGTCCAGTATCTATACATATTTGTAAAGAGATATTCATCTTCATAGGAAGAAAGAAGTTTTCCTGCATATGAACTTTCTGTGCGTTTATGTGTATATGATGAATGTTATTTGTGTGTGTTTATGTATGTTGTAGATGTATGTGATAGGTTTTCATCTGCAGTAGGAAGATAGACTTCGTTGTCTTTATTGAGGTTGTTATATTGCTCTGAGTTATTTAGGTTGTGCAAGGAGTGCACAACAAAACATTTTAGGTTCTATAGCCAGCGCAAGGAGTGCGCATCTGAACTCTATTGAGTCATAAAAGAACGAGCCAAGAGGGTGCACCAGAGTGATGACAACTCAAGGGAAACCTCAAGGTTGTTGAACACCTTAGAGGAAAAACTGTGCAGAAGAAGTACAGAGAGAAAGCGTCACTGAGAATTTTTTAGAGCTCTTCCAAGTGGGGATTGAGCAAGTGAAAGCGTGCACAGAAGAACATAAGAGTATCAGAAGAAGGTACTCGCGAAGTTGCTGAATACTTTGTAAGCTCTACAAGTGTGAATCGAGAAAAAGTTGTTGAGAAGGCACGAGAATCCCTTTAAGGGGTAAAGGGACTGAAGCCTTAGAAATTGAGTAAGCAAAGTATCAAGAGAGGTAGTGTAAGGAGTGCGTGCGAAAGTGAACTTATTCCAAGATTCACAAGCTCATGAGGAGTAGTGAAAGTTTTCACGCAGAGCGCTAGTGTGCACCAGAGTCAAGGATAGTCTTCATTATCAAATATTGGGAGGAAAAGTAGAGCATATATGATTTTAGGGGCAAAATTTCGCTAATGGGCGAAATTTTAGGGTTTAAATTTTTTAGAGGGCGAATTTTTATTGAGACAGTTTTTAAGAAAATTAAAAATTTTAGCCCAAATATTAAATTAAACAATATATAAATCAGAAAATCTGGTGCAAAGAATGTTCTCTCTCTGGATTTCATAACAAAATTTATAGTTCACCTCGATTTTTTAGAATCCAATGTTTTTATTGAGTGAATCTCCCTCCATATCTTTGAATCAAGACTTTAGGGAAAATAATTCACCCACATCTCCTTGAATCAATGGTTTATGGCACTGATTTTGTCCATGGATTTCAATGGGAACTATTTTCCCATGTATATGTAAATGGTATCATTGGTTGGCCTTAGAATCGATATTCATTGGTTGGCCTTGACCTTTTGTTTTTGTTGATCCAACAATGGACAGGCAGGGGAGAGATGTGAAAAAAGGAGGAAAAACAATATTTATGCCAGATCAAATCAATAAGGTAGAGGGTGATGAAACCAATGGCTGCCTTCTTAGACAGAAAGTTGTAAACTGTCTGAAACGAGATTCAATATTGGTGAAGGCACTGGGAATAGTCTCTCTGGGCATTTCTTCTTATATAGGTGCTCATTATTTATCCAATGATTTAGACACATTGGTAGTTTTTGCCTCTAATTTTGATTACTATATACTAATTCCATTTTTGAAGACATATGTTTTTATCTTTGTCAAGTTGGCTTATCTGGATTACAGTTTGCTTTGAGCTTCACTTTGACTACCAACTATGAAATGTATACATCCGTTATACGTGCCCCTTGCCAGAACCTGTATAGAGTGATCGTTTCAACAATATATTTATTGGAGATTGGTTTTGTATATTTCTTATGTCCATTGTTTCCTTTCTCTGGTTTTTTGTGTGGTACCGTAGCAGGTTTTATTTATTCACATGGGCCTCAACTATACAACAATTTGAAGTCACAATTCTTCCTTCTTAATTTCGTGAGGGATGGATATTCAAAATAGCTTATTGAAAATATAAACATGGTTTGGATTTTCCATGCTTGCACATATGGCAATTCAGTTACAACTACCCCATATGTATGTGCCATGTGTGAGACCCCCAAGCTTGAGTTCATTGGGTCACCTGAGGTTCAAGTGTGCCCTCATGTGGCAAGGTTAATGTGGAACTGTGCGAGGTGTACATATGAAAATGGTGTTTTCTTTCACAGTTGTGATATTTGCAGGACAACTCGTTGTGTCATTGATTAGGGAAAGGATTCTACAATAATATTCTTGTCATCTAACCATGTATGAAGATTATCATTTCGGTGCAAACAAAATCACTAAAATTTACTATCCTTCAGTTTCTTAGTGTTTAGTAAGCTAGAAAATGAAGTATTAAATGACAACTTAAATATACACCTTGTAGATAAGCTATTGTAGATTTTACTACACAAAAGAAGCTATTTGGTTCCTCTTTGAAATAGAGGGTTGTTTGTAGCTGTGTGATTGAATTTCATGGGACTGAACTACATCAAAAATAAATGATAGGAGTCTGCATAACAATGGATTGAAGGTGGAACAAATGTGTGCAGAAACAAAGACATGATAACTTTAAATACCAAAGTGGAAGAAGTAGAAAATGGACATGGTATTAATTGCATGACCGACTGAGAATTTTATCTATGGAGAAAATATGAGTTTTAAGTGGGAGCTACTTTTATAAATCCAAAACCATTTTCTTACCACCTTTGGGTTTCCATTTACATGGCATTTATCTGATTAAGAAATTGAGTGTACAGAATGTCAATTTTTTTTTGTCGAATACTACTACTCCCTTTGTTGTTATCTTCCACAAGCAGATAAAGGGCCTAATGTTAAATTATTGGAGTTATGTGTCTTAACACCTGACATACTAGAACTATATCAATAAATATGAACTATGTATAAATAGCACATCAAAGTGACACAACAGAAGCTTCGTGGGCCTATAACCCACAGGTTTAAAGATCAAAACCTAGCTCTGATGCCAAATGTTAAAGTTCCTTTCCTATCTCAATTTGAGTCTTTGAACCACTACTTCCAAGAATGCCCACCTATCTGTTAAATGTTTTTTTTTGTCTCCATGGTGTTTTGAAAATCATAATTTCAGATAAGAACCCATGATTTACTTCCTCATTTTGGCAATCCTTCTTTCAAGAAATAGAGATTAATTTGAACTTAAGCATTGCTTATCATCCCGAGACAAATGTATGACTATAAATATTAAATAGGGTATTATAAGATATGCTATGAATGTATAGTGTCGAAAAACCTGAAACCTGGGAAGATTATTTGCACCTAATTGAATTAGCCTACTGTTAAGGTTATCATTCCATCGTTAAGATGCCTTCTTTTGAGGTTGTGTATGGGAGGAATTGTAATACCCCATTTTTTTGGTCCGTTCATAGACAATGGCATCATAAAATAACATAGAATATTTGAAATTTCGTAATATCTTAACTACGTTAAGATTACATACCAGGATAAATCATTGGACTCAAATTGAAATGGGAAAGGAACTTTAAAATTGGAGCCACCATAATTGGGAGTTAATAAAAATCAAAGAAAAAACTACGGGGTTGATATGTATCTGGATCTGGATATGATGTATCTAGATTTGGATATATCCCAGGCATGCTGAGAATACATGTTGGATATATTTGGCATGTTTGCAGAGAAGTATCCCCAAAAAATACAAAATTGAAATCCTACAAATATCCAAAACCCTAAACTTTACATTCAAAGCCTATTTTTGGATCCTCTTATTCTTCATGTTTTGGTGAATGTTCGTCTATAATGTGTTTTCTAATACCTCTCTCTTTATTTAGTTGTCTACCTATCTACATATTTTTACTATATCCAATTTCCTGTTCAATTATTTTTCAAACATATCATATCCAACATTCAGTTGTGTATGCAGTAATGAATGTGAACTTGTCTCCTCAATCAATGCCACTATGTCAGATAGAGAGCTTGTAGCTCATTTATTCTATTCCAATGTTGAATTCACCTTAGAGAATCAAACATATTATCATCAAAGCATGTGTGATGCATAAATAAGGGTGTTTTTTGATGAATTTCTTGGTCTTTGAGATTTGGTACTGAGTAGTTTGTTGGTTGAAAGGAATAGCAATCTAATTATTTGTTTGCTGATTTTGTTATAGAGACTTGTTCATAATTCAATGTTTGTTTCTTCTCTTTATAAAAGATCCCAGAATGAATATCTAACCCTATGCTTTCCATGGGACCTTCTTAAGCATATCAACACCCAAAACCCATTCTACGCCTTTTGTAATCTGTCTCTTTCCCATGAAAGAATCAAATCATTGAGTGCATCTTTAGTTGTGGATTGCACTCATCAATTCTCTGAAACAATATACCCTGCACATGAAGATCTATTATGAAGATAATTATATTCAACATTTCCTTCGTTCAATGAACCATTGTATTCCTCACTGTTAACCTCCTTTGTAAAATCATTGAGTGCATCCTTTGTTGTGGATTACACCCATTGATTCTCTAAAATAATATACTCTACAAAGGAAGATCTATCATTAAGATAACTATATTCAACATTTCCTTCATTCAATGAACCATTGAATTCCTCACTGTTAACCTCTTTTGTAAAATATTCATGTTCTTGGAAAAATCTCCTCTACTCTTCATAAAGTTGAACATATACCGAAAACCTTTCTTCTGGACATTTTTTGTAATAAGATTCCCATATGCGGATTTTTTTTATCAATGTGAGATAATAGGTGCAATACTTCTCTTATATCTTCTATGCATCTAGGGAAAATTTTCATTGTTGTTGCTCTGACGAGGCCAAGAAATTGGCCTTAAATACTACTGCTAATTTTATGATTGAAATTTGAATGATGTTGTTATTTAGAGTGTTGATATCATAGTTATGAGCCCAAACTTGACAATAACCAATGAGATTGGTTTTAGGGTTCCTGCAAGCATCAAGGTTTGTAGTGTAGATACCAAGGCTCAAGTATGGTTTTGGATTGGAAAAGCATGTGCCATTGGAGGTTATACTAGTCAATGACAACATTCCATGTAGGCCTCAATTATCCATGCATAGTGAAAAAAATATTATATTTCTAGTTGGAAAAGTGGAGAAAATATGTGCAAGCTTCATTTTTGTTAGTCGAAAAAATATGTTTTATGTATTTGCATTACAAAGACCTTACTACTTATTTGATAGGAAATAATTCTTGATTTCATTGCATTACATGATTTATGTCTCTTAAATGCATGGTAACTAAATAAAAAAGTTCAAATTCTATTAATTTCTTCTGTATTTTCAAACAAACATGTTTCCATTTTACTAAGTTATGATATTTTGTTGAGCTTTTCAGTTGTTGTCCCTTTAATAAATGTTGTGTCATGATAATGTATGTAATCACTCTAGAGAGTAGA
>JASDQU010251510.1:0-10503 GCA_032191745.1 Picea mariana
ATAAATGTAAGAGGACTTCTTAGAAGGTTCTACTTCTAGAAGATTCCTCCTCTAGAATGTTCTTAAGTGATGGTATCACTATATAAAGGGGTTCAAGCAATGTAATGGGACATGAAGAGAAGTATTGTATTGTGGAGTAGTAGATCAATAGGAGGATGCCCCCTCGAAGAGGCAAGTGAACAGGAGAGGATCCCTTCCATAATATGATCCATTGTATGGTGTTTCCCTACCTCAAGGGTTTTCTTATAATAAAGTGTGGTTTCTTCTATCTTGCGTTGTGGATATATTGTGTATTTAGTATTTTGGTGATTATATTTGTAGATCTATTATGGTTCTTAACAATGCTTCAGTATATGACTTATTAGAGCTTCCCTTAAGGCTTCCATTCTATTTTGGCTGCTCAGTCTTCTTCACCCACTTCTGAAGGTGTCCCTTCTTCTCAGAACTTGAGCTCTGAGCATCCATCTTTTCAAATATGTCTCCCTTCCTTACTTCATTCCTTCTTCTAGCCATGCTATGTGAAGTTCTCATCATGGACGTTTTTCTTGTGTTCCAACAATCCTGGGATTTGTGGCCAAATCCACTACAACTATAGCATCTCATGGTGTTACAGTGAACACCAATGTGTCCTACTTTATCACATCTCCAAAACCTTATGGTGTTGAAAAATATTACATTATATCTCCTCGCATAAGCTCTACATTCAAAATATTTGTGACCGTATTCACTACATGAATAACAATACCCATGAAAAATACTTTCATACCTTTGCTTTGGTGTCCCAAAGACAGCTTCTTGATGTCTTTCTTTTTCTTTTTGAAATTTTCTTTGCCTTGTGTAGATGGTTGATTTGCAACATTGTCTTCATGCTTTGATGGACTTACCTCATGCTTCTTTGAGGTGCTTTCTTCAACATGTGTAGCTTCTTTCTTGTATCCAAGACCTGATTTATCATTTGGTGATCTTTGGCTTTCCAAGATCTCATTCAATATTTGTGAGATAATCAAGAATTTATTTGACTTCTATACTTTATTTCTAAGATCAACAACTTCAGCTTCTAACTTATGACATGACTCTTCCTTTTCATTTATTTGATTCTTCAATAGTTCTTCCATCCTTTTGGCTTCTTCAATTTGGGTCTTGAGATGGACAATAGTTTCCAGACTTTTTCTAATCTCATCATCTACCTTCTTATAATCCTTTTCATTCCTTAGTCTTGTGATCTCTTCTTCCTTTTCTTCTAGTTGAGTCTTATTACTCTCTTCTTGTTCCTTGAGCATTTCCCTTAACTTCAAGATATGCCTTTGACTCTTCTTAAGAAACTTTTTAGTGTTATCCGAAAGATAGATATAGTCTATATAATAATGGTCATTGCTATATTCATATAAACCATATTCAAACTTCTTTTGAAGTTCTAATATATTTTCTTCTATTCTCTCCATGGGATAACTACCATGAAACGTTTTCAAGCTTACATTTAGAAATAATGAAATCAAGAATTTTTGGAGATTCTTTACCTGTGATGATCTTGATGGATTGGTATTCAATATCTTCTTTCTTGCTTTGATATGTCTTCTCTAGCTTTAGCCATAGATCCTTGGCGGAAGTGCATTGTCCCATGCTCTCTTTGATAGGGATTGAAACTCCACTAAGAATGGTATTGAGAGCCAATGCATCATTCTTCTTTCCTTCCCTTTGAGCTGCAAACTTTGACTTGTTCTTCATGGAAACTGATCCACCAATGGCTGCCTTCCAAATACCTATTCCCATTTCCTTCAAATGTACTCTCATATCTATTCTCCAAGTAGACTAGTTTTCCTCATCAGGGATTGGAACTTCATCATCCATTTGTGTGTCCATGGATCTCCTCCAAGATTGTTAAGGCTTATAGTGAAGGCTTTCTTTGAAACCAAATGTTGGACACACTGACTACACTGAGACTGGGGGTTGAACAGTGTAGGGATCTTTTTCCCAAAACTTCCCTTTTACACAAAACTCCTTAGTTAACAATCACCATTAACTCATTACTCATTGTTGTCATTTATAACCAGTTATATGTGAACACATATTATCAACATATATCAGAAATATATCATCAACAAGTCATCACCACAAGGAACACAAAGAACACAAGATGTATGCACAATTTTCTTTTTATTATGGACTACAATCCTTGGGGTTTTTCAGCAACAACTGAATAGAGTAAAACACTACAAGAGCACTAGATATATAATGAAAGACTAATATTACACCCTCAACACCAACTGAGATGAGGCAACAATCCTTAACAGATATTAATATGTACCATAAACAAGTGCATCAACCATGCACCAATCTATACCAAATAACTTGTAATCAACCTGTACCATAAACAAGTGCATCCAACCATGTACCAAGTATATACCAATCATGTGTCAACTAATAATCAACAATGAATCATCAATATGTACCAACATAATCAAATATACACCTCATGTATGTGCCAACTCATCAACTGCTTGTCTCAACCATGACCAGTTTTGGATTAGTCAACAACCCTCACTTGTAATAATACTAACTTTGTACCTGTAATGAATAAATATTTGAAACTGATAAAAAATGTTCTTCAATGTGTGTTATGCAATTCCTCCAAGTGTCACTACTTGGAACCTCTCAAAAAAGGAGTTATAGAAAAAATGGCATACATTGTTGAATTCTGGCTTATTCTAGAGAGCGACATTGTAGAGAGTGCCACACATGGAATATTTATTGAATCGATTTGAAACTGTTACAAAACATACTACAGGCTGTAATCTAACCACCACATTTGGTCTTACTGAATTTGGATCTGTTATGAAGAAGTTATGACGTTGTTACCCGAAACACATGTTTTAGACTAGTTTCAGGACTAGCCACAAACCCTATTTTCCACGAAGTGTAACTCCAAAAATACAACTACTCACAAGATGGATTTTTTACCACATATACTTGGATATGTTTCCTCAATTTCATATCAATATCACGGTTTGAATCATTATAGAAATTTTTTATTGTGAAAATGGTGAGATGACCTGTAAATAACATACCTTAGAAGGCATCATCAAAAGAATTGATCCTCCCTTGAATTCTGACCCTCTTTTCTTCACCTTCCTTCTGAAATTCAGCTTAGATATCCTTTGGTTACCTCAGTCACCTATAGATCTTCAATATGCTCAAGTGTGATTTTAAAATGAGAGAGCCTTGCCTCTTATTTATACTCTCCATCTTCTAGGTCACTTAACCCATTTCTAGGTCACTTAACCCAGCTATAGGTCATTTAAACCATTTATAGGCCACTTAACCTATTTTCCTCATTTTTAGGGTTAACCACTTTCCATAATTAGAAAGTTCTCCATTACTTTATCATTTAAATATTCCTCCTTGACTTTGTCACCTCATTTTATCATTTAAATAATCTTCTTTGATTTTGTCACTTCACTTTATTATTTAAATAATCCTTCTTGACTTTGTCACTTTACTTTATCATTTAAATAATAATTTCTTCTTTGCAAGCTCTTTGACTTCTTTGACCTTTTGGGGCTTCAAGTCAACATATGAGGGTCCTCCAACTTTGTAAGGCCATAACTCTCAAACCGTGAAGAGTTATGTGACGTTCCACATACCACCAGAAATGACATGCCATGTACTATTCATATAGAATAGTCTTACCTGCAAATATATCAAAACTCATACCATTATCCATCAAATAAACTTGGGTCCATTACCCAAACTTGGGTTCTCCAACTTCTCATGGCCATAACTCTCTCACCGTGAGGAGTTATGTGACGTTCCACATACCACTGAAAATGGAATGACAAGAACTATCCATCTAGGATAGTTTCACTGACAAATTCACTGATCTTCATCTTATTATTCCACACTCAAGCATGGGTCCTCCAACCATTCTTCTAGGATAACTCAACCGTAAAGCATTTTCCCGTGGGGTATTTCACCATAAGGGGACCACTTTGGAGTTCATCGATTTGTGCACCTGATCAACCATGATAAGACTATAATGATCAATCTAACTATGCATCAGATATCAAAGAAACCACATTGAACCATATTCATCTTTGCATCATGTATGATTGACAACTCATTGATCCATCTGCATCTATGCATGAAATCATATGCGTCATATACTTGACATCTATCTAATATCATCAAGGACAATACATATTACATTTGACATAAATCATCAATCAATCAATCCTTTGGCATCAATCAGTCACTTGACATCAATCAATGACATCAATCAATGAATCCATTGGCATCAATGACAACATGATCCAACAAACCCCTCATGGGAGGGCCCAATGGAATGGAATCCTAGCTTAGGTGAGGGTAACTAGTTTTAGTGATTGTTGCTAGGTTTGTATTAGTGTGCTTGTCCATCACAATAATCAAAGGAAGTCGCCAATCATTTGGAAGAGTCGACAAGGTTTTGTTCCCATTGCGTATTTGTTTTTCAACCTGCATACTGAAGACGGGAAGACCCAGATCTATTTTCAGTTTCTTGTGACGTCTCGGAGAACAAGCTTCACATAATGCACATAATGATTTTATCTGAACGTTTTGATAGGTAGACCCCATTCACCCTAGCTTGCATTCACAAATCTAAGCTGCGATCCGTGCAAGGTGAGGATGGAGCCGCTGAGGAAGATGAATCCCACTTATTGCTAATTAAAATAGCAACCACTGGTTAATATTGGAGTCAATGGATAAATATAAGTGAGCCCTTGAATTTATGAGTGATAGAGAAAATCGTACACATAAGCTTGTGTTCTCTCCCAGATCGAATTGTGTCACATGATCTTTCAACCAATGTGTCAATGTTCCAATAGGTAGTGTTGAGTGCAAGGGTCCATATTCAATGGGACATGTCCAGGGAGAAAAACCTGGATACCGTGGCTATTATGGGAATTATGGATTTGGTACTCACTGCAGGGTGGTGCTACTATGGTGATTAATCCTCACGGCCTCGATGCATCATTATCGTTCAATCAATAGCCGCTAACAAGCTCAATCAGATAATCCATTCATAGTTTTGGGCTAGCGTTGTGACCTAGGCAGTAGGATGGAGAAATCGATTTGGATTTTATGTTGTTGTTATTTGTTGTGCATGTATTGGTGTTGAGAGGATTTTTTCAAGTTACAAATGCAAGAGTTGAAGAGGCATGTAGAAAAGTATGATCGTGAAATTCCAATTTAGATTTGCAATCTTGTTGTTTGTTGTTGATAAAGGACCTGGTGAAGGCGGGGATCAACTTCACATGGATCATGATGAAGGTGTGCGATGTTTTGTTGAGCACGGTGTATTTTCAACAGTGAGTAGGGATGTTATTTATGTCTTCCAAGGCCACATCTGCAATATTATAGCAACTAGTGGATGAAAGAGGAGTTCAAATCGAGTGCCATGTTGTATAATGCCATGATTGATGGGTTCTGAAAGACATGGTATATGAGAGGGGATTCGAATTGGCTAGGCATGAAGGAGAAGAAAATTGGAGAAGCCTAGATTCAAGCTTCAGAAGAAGGAGATCAACGAGGTTGTAGTGTTGATCGAGAATCCATCAATGGTGATTGTAAAACTATTTGACCATGGTAAAATTAAACCTGTTTTTTGTATTTATTTGGAGTTTGTGAAGATAAACATGTTGAGTGTAGTCAACTCAGTATGGTATGATTGTTAGAATTGACTAATATAACAATTTCTTGTTAAATTATGGAAACTTTAAAGAAGAATGTGCCACTGGTGACATTCATGAATGTTTTGGAATCAAAACATTTTTTATTGAGCTTAGCCAACTCAATACAAAGTGTAATGGTTTTGTTAGAATTGGCTACTTTCACAAATCATAGGTGGGTGAATAGGAAAAATACAAGAGAACAATTTGATAGTGACACTAAAGATCCAAAGGTTAAAGATGCAGATGAAGACGCCAAACATGTAAACAATTGAAGAGGTGGAAGATGATATTATCTCTTGTTGACGATTTGAAGTCATGCTTGGAAGTATTTTGTGATGTAAAATCATTCTTTAGTCTGCTTTGTGAAGTGTGTGGTAGTTGGAAGGAAAGTTTAGCTACATGTTTAATCTCTAATTGTTCCTTGATGATAAATTGTTTAATGAATTTTTTGATGTAAAATTGACTTGTATACATCTTGTATCCAGACTATTTTCCTAGAGAACTAGCGAGCACCGTGGTTAGGTACCTAGGTGTCTTGGTAGATGGAAGTATGTTCATAGGATGTCCAATTTCTCAATATTTATAGTCATGGTACCAGTTTTTTGCCCAAAGGTACGGTTGGTACCCAACTAATATGTGTTCTAGATAACAATTATAATAGTGAATTGAGGAACATGAACATTTTTTTGGTTATGAGGTGGAAATGAGTTGCATTGTTCTCGTTGGAGAAACCACAGATTGATGACAAACATAAGTTTGAGTTGGAATGGTAAGAACGAAGAATAAATATGTTGTTATGGATAACAACAAAGAGTTTAGTCCAAGGGAAGTTAGTGACAATAGAACTTGTGCAGAAGCAGTGGAAGTGAAATGATTGTGGACAAACAAGGTAAATTGTGTGAGTTGTAATAAATAAAAGAGACCCGACCGTATGGTAATGTGAGTCACACATTGTTTTATATAAATTCTATGATGCCATGTTTTAATTTGATATATTGGTCCTTGAAAAGTTTGAGCTAGTACCTGGTATCTCCATGTGATGGAGTATTTAATGTATGTACCTATATCTATGTAACATGTAAATTCCATATCGTTGTAAGACCTGAATAGGCATGCATACCCCTTTGTCATGTATCCATAATGATTTGTAGTGCAGAAATCTCTATTATAGAGTTCTTTAATTCTTGGAGGAGTGGGACATATGATTAGTTGGATGCTCTATGAGTGGACCATGTTGGTTGTGGACTCTGGGAGGTGCCTAGTAACCATGTTTTTAACATTCAGGGAGAGTTCATCAAGAGGTTGAATGAAATATGTACTTGAAGGATATCCTACTAGACTGGCAATTATAGCGGTTAAGTACCCATGCTTTTTGGTGGATGGTTGTTTCTTTATATAGACTTTAACAGTATCATGATGCATGATCGAGGTATGAAGTGAAAGTACCAAGTTGGAACAGACATATACTTTTTTGATCATGAGGTTCTTTGATTCATAGGACTTGGTGATGATAAAGATCTGACCTGATGAAGGTAAAGACAAGTAGTCATTAATGGGGAGTGTTGGAATATGTAACTCCTTGTCTTTGGTGTGATCATATTTGTGGTTATTATTATTATTGGTCATGATTAGATAGAGTTCATATATACATAGATTTTGTTTCATAGTTTATAGGAGGTTGTTAGGCCTAGTTGGATTTGAGAGATTCTCTCCAACTAGATGATTCCTATATTGGTGTGAGGTTGAGATATTTTCTCAATTGGAAGATCAAGGTAGTTGTCTATCTTGAGACAACACTTAATATATTTATATGTACTCTATTTACATTGTTTAATAGAGCGCTCATCATAATTTTGGTTTGTGTGCAATAATGTCTACTTTCCTATTTCCTTACACCATATCTGAGGAATCTAAAAAGTCAAAGTTCGAGCTCAATGAAGATGATGAGGACGACGAAAGTGGGGAGGTATTTTCATTTTTATCTCTTACATCTTTTGTAAATGAACTTTGGATAAGTTATTATTTTTCCATTCCCACTATTGAAATTGTTCACTGACCCTCTTCTTTGGTTCATAGGATAGTGATGAATAACCAAACACTGTGTAAATAACATGTAATTTTTTTTGTGGCGTGTTATGATTTTCAAACTTTGAAAATACTTTTGTTATAGTTTCAAATCATAAAATTTAACACTAGAATTATACCCCATGTTTCATTGCTCATTTTCTAAGTTACCGGTGTTGATTATTTGGGTTGGTTGTCATTGATGTCAACCCTTGAAGAAAGTCTGGTAGTGAATTCTGGTAGAAGAAAGGTTTGGGTAATGGACCCAAGTTTGTTTGATGTATAATGATATGATTTTTAATATAGTTGAAGGTAAGACTATTCTATATGGATATTACATTTCATGTCATTTCCAGTGGTATGTGGAATGTCACATAACTCCTCACGGTTAGAGAGTTATGGCCATGTGAAATTGGAGAACCCTCATGAGTCGTCTAGAAGCCCCAAAAGGTCAAAGTAGTCAAAGTGGTTTCAAAGAAGAAATTATTTAAATAATAAAGTGAAGTGATGAGTGTACTATAAGTCAAAGTGGATACAAAAGATATTATTTAAATAATAAATTTAATGGAGAAATTACTAAGTGGACAAGTGGTTAGAAGTGAGTTAGCCCTAAAATAAGGAAAGTGGTTTAAGAGATTTTAGAAGGTAAATAATAAAGTGAAGTGATGAGTGTACTATAAGTCAAAGTGGATACAAAAGAAATTATTTAAATAAAAAGTTAATGGAAAAATTACTAAGTGGACAAGTGGTTAGAAGTGGGTTAGCCCTAAAATAAGGAAAGTGGTTTAAGATGGTTAGAAGGTAACCCCTTGAGGAAGCTACATAAAAGTATAAATAAGAAGAAAGGCTCTCTCATTTAACTACACTAAAGAATATTGAATATCTAAAAGTGACTGAGGTAACCAAAGGATATCTAAGCCGAATTTCAAAGGGAAGGTGAAGTAAAGAAGGTTGAAATTCAAGGGAGGATAAATTCTTTTGAGGATGATTTTTAAGGTATGTTATTTATAGGTCATCTCACCATTTTCACAATAACTTGTTTTCTAGAATGATTCAGACCGCAAAATATGGAGGTCATTGAGGAAACATATCCAAGTAGCTGTGATAAAAATTCCAGATTGTGGGTCAGTGTATTTTTGGAGTTACACTCCGTGGAAAATAGGGTTTGTGGCTAGTCCTGAAACTAGTCTAAAACGAGTGTTTCGGGTAAAAACGTCATAACTTCTTCATAATAGATCCAAATTAAGTAAGACAAAATGTATTGGTTAGAGTTCAGTCTGTAGTATTCTGCGTACAATTTTTAGATCCATACAACAAACATTTTGTACGAGGAACGCTCTACAAATCCACTCTCTAGAATAAGCCAGAATTCAACAAGGTATGCCATTTTTTCTATAACTCGTTTTTTGAGAGGTTCCAAGTAGTGAAACTTGGAAGAATTGCATAAAAGACATTGAAGAACATTGTGTACTATTTTCAGATCTTTATTCATTATAGGTACATAGTTATGATTATCTCAAGTTAGGGTTGTTGACTAATCCAAAATTAGTCATGTGAGACTAAAGTAAACTTTGATGAAAATGCTAGTCTCTTGTTCTTAAAGTTAAAGAAGGTTTGCAGGTATGTGATCATATACACCAAGTCTATTACAGAGTTACAAATCAGATTTGGATGATGAAATTGATGAGGGTTTTTGGTTGAGGTACATGTTGGGTACATGGTTGAGACAAGTAGTTGATGAGTTGGCACATACATGAGGGGTACAGTTGATGATGTTGGTACATATTGATGATTCATAGTTGATGAGTAGTTAACACATGATTGGTACATGGTTGGAGGCACTTGTTAGTAGTATTGTTGACACATGGTTTATGGATGATGTAGCATATTTGTCTTGGTATATTACTAGAAGCACATATTGATCTCGGTGATGATTATGAATTGTTGTGTTATGCTTGGTTGATGCACATATTGCTGATATTGTGCATATGGTTGAGAGTTGTCTCGGTGAGTAGATCTGATTTGGTTGTTAAGATTGATGAGACAGGTTTTTGTGATTGGTTGTTTTGACAGGTTATTGTGACAGGTTATTTGTACAGGTTTGGTGCATGGTTGATGCATTTGTTTATGGTACAGGTTGAGGTACATGTTGATGTATGTTACATATTGACACAGGTTATTGGTATAGGTTGTTACATTTTGTTTGGTGCATGTTGATTGGTATAGGTTTACAACAGTATATCTCATGGTTATAGTGTGAAAATGGTTCCATCATTCTACTTATATTTCAGGATGGTTAGATGGGGAAAGGACAGGTGGTTGTAGCCACCTTCCAGTTGTAGCCAGAGAACATAGGGGGTTGTAGCTAGAGAATTGGGGAGTTGGAGCTTCCCTTAGGTTGTAGCCTGAGAAACTAGGGGGTTGGAGCCTCCTTCCAGTTGTAGCTGGAAAACAAAGAAAGTTGGTGCTTTGAATGAATGTAATTCTTAAATACATATAAGAAAAAACATTATGTGGTTTTCTTTCACTTTGGGTTTCCACGTAAATGTTGCACAATTGAGGGGGGGGGTGAATCAGTTGTTACTGAGCTTAAACAATTATGCTTATTTTAAACTCTTTGCAGAGCACTGAATGACAATCAAAATAATACAGGGAAGTAAGCAATAGAACATTCAACATCATTCACACATATGAAATATACAGAGACAGATATTTCCTGAGGAAACCCATA
>JASDQU010251512.1:0-14803 GCA_032191745.1 Picea mariana
ATTTGGAAATTTAAATGCATTTTCCATATGGACTGGTGAAAGATAAAAATATATGATGACATAAAATTAATAGGAGATAAGTAATATAAAAATTTAAATGCATTTGTGAACATGGGGTATATGTAAATGACGCTTGCATTGTTGAACGTCATTTATTTTGAAATATATAAAAAAAAGAAAAGTGTGTAACATATAAAAGAGTAGATGCATTTGTCATACAGACTGTTGAAGGATAAGGAAAAAAGTCTAACATATTAAAAAACAAATGCATTTGTTATACAGAATGCGGAAAGATAAGAATAGAGTATGTAACATATAAAAATTTAAATGCATTTTTTTTTCAAGTATGTGAAAAAATGAAAGTTTGTTACATACTACTGCAAATTTTGAAATATACCAAAAAATTAAAGTTTGTTACATATAAACCGGAATTTCAATGTGTTTTTTATGTAGACTGGGATTGGAGCTCCCGCGGACCATTAGAGAAATATGTACAAGAAACAGGATTGTGGAAAGAAGATAGAGTGCAATAGCTGCAAAAGAAAATAAATGGAAAGGTATAAGTGTTTGCCTATACATTTGTATTTAAGAAAGTGGAATAATCGGGCTGAGAAACAAAGAAAGATGCGATGACTAAACTTACAGTGAGGGTACATATGAGTGCTTTGGCTATTTTATTGCGGCTGTCGTTTCATTGATGTCGACGACAATTGCGGTTTCAAGGATGTTCTCCACGGCTATTGGAATGTCGCGAACTGCATGTTGTCTTTCGTTGGCGGCCTGTTTCAATTGTCTTTCGACCCATTCTTCAATGTAGCTTCTCATTGGGACAACGTTGATTTCATTCAAAATTTTGATGTTGAAAACTTCATTTTCTAATTCCTGAAAGTCGATAGAAAAATTAGAGAGAGCCTGATGAATTTCTTCATTCTGTACTGCATATTTGACTAGCCAGTCATGGACGTGAGCTTGATCAAATTGAAGAATGTTGTAAAACTTTTCAAGAGACAAGGTATTCAAAATAGCAACATGTTTATAGAACTCTTTCGTGGTTAAGGGAAAGGAGTTTGTGATTAAGAGGGGGTCTTCGAAGTCATTGGTTTTCCCTGCTAAATCTATATTTGACAGCTTTGTGAATAATCCATCTTTCTTCGCTATGGCTTGTTCACATGACTGAACAATGAGACACAAGTTCTTTACTTTTTGTTTCCAACATGCATTCAATTGGCCGATCCGGTTTTTGGATGGAAGATCTTGTTCTCTTCTTTTTGTTTATGTCATATTGTTGACAATCTTGCCAAAAGGAATGACCGTTTTTAAAAATAAATTTTCTTCATCTTTTAATTCGGCTTGCAAAAGCTCAAGCAATCTATGTGCCCTGGTTCCAAGGGAAGTGATTGTTTGTGATCTTTTCCACGCCTAGGTAACCAGTTCCATTCGTTTTTTGATATTGTTCTCCACATATCCTTTACAGGATGCGAGCAAGGTGGAGGATGCTTTTAAATTGGGTGCAAGGGTGCCAAGCATGGCTATTGCCAAAATATCGACAAGCAATGGCATAGGAATGAAAGCGTCTTCCAATTCCTTGACTCGGTCCTTCAGTTTGGCATTCTAGGTCTCGATGTGTCCAATGGAATCATGAAGTGCTTCTCCGATCGCGGTGTGAAGTTGACAGATTTGAGACGACCGCATGTTGGCAACGTCAACCTCTGAATGAGATTTGTCTTTGATATTTTGAACATTTTTTTTCTCAAATATCAATCTTTTGTTCCGGCTGTCAAAAATAGCGCTCTAGAACACAAAGGATTCATCTTCGTCAAAATTTTGGGTAGCAGATATGTCCATTGGATGGCTATGGTGGATTTCGTATTAGGGCCGATCAAGGAAGGGGAACATGGCATCCAGATCAGTGTCAAATTCCATGTTATGACTCTGAATTTCCAGCTCTTCTGCCTGACCCACATTTTTTTTCCTCTTCTTCTCTACTGGAAGCTTGTGAGAACTATCAATTTTAAAGTGAGGAGGGTCGTTATCTCCTCCTCCGTTTGAAGAACTCTGGGTTTCTTTGTTGTTGTGATGGGATGTTGGAGCGATCCTCCGGGATGTCATGCTTTTTGGAGTAGTATTTGTGGATTGAACACTCTTGTCACTGGGGCCTTTCCCCTGTTTCGTGTACAATTTAGTGCAGCTTTTCACTGTCTCTAAGTCACCGAAGCCAATTGATTGTAATTGTTCTCTAAAAATATCATAGGGGTCGAATCCTCTTATGCCTTCAGCATATCTAAGGTTGGAGATGATAAAATTTGTTGCGAAATCGTCAATTTTGTTGATGTTTTTCAAGACGAACTCCCCTATTTTCCAAGGCAGAGGAATGAACTATTTTTTTTCTTCCTTTGGAACAGATGGAACCAGTAGTTGTATTGACGTGATACTTCTACAATAAAAATTATGTCTGTAATGTGAAATGGAAGGAGAGAAGGTTGTTCCGTGGAGCCAAAAATTCTTATGACAGTGTAATTTTCCAAATGTTGGAGTGTCCCCTTACTGTGCAAAAAACTAGTTGCCTGTTCAGATATGCGAGGAGCATTTTCTCCTAACAACAAAACTTTGAAAACAGACAGGAAGCCATTAAAAAACTCATAAAAATAGTGGGAAGCCTTGTGCTTCCACAAGGCCTAGTACCATAACGTTACTGGGTGGAATTCGCAGTTGACTTTTTTGGACAGAGACAGTTGCGGAAATTGACAGGAATGTGATATTGCAAAAACTAAATAGGATGACATATAAAATTTCTTTTTCCTTTTGTAACTTGACAATTGGGAAGAGATTTCATGGGAAATTAATCTGCCCCAATCAAAAAGGGCTTGTTCGTTCACTGTGAAATACAAAATATAAAGATCCATGCGGGAAACAGTACCTGTGGACTCCTATCCCGTTATTCTTGTAAACAGCCAGGAAATTTCCCGAAATGGATTTCTAAATGAACTAACCTCCATACTTGTAATATCTTCAGGAACTAGATTTGGCCTTTCCAAAAAATGGGGAAAGAGTTCCAATCCGTTATTATGCTTTGCTAGGAACTGTTTGCAATCTTCTCCTTTGAATGTCAATGTTGGCTCAGGCAATTTCAGCATCTAGCGGAAGACCTGAGGTGACAAAGAAACAGAAGAGTCGTCATGCAGTGGAATAATTCTTTGGTCTGTAATAAATTTATCGATGCACCAAGAGACCAGGTTCTTACAGTCAAAAACCTCAGGGACACAACCTGCATGAGCAATCCCGGAGGTCCAAATTACTTGGTTCTCTGGGGTAGGGGTTGAGTAATAAGAAAATGCCCTAGACCAGTGGAAGTTTTGGTCCTCACGCCCGAAGGTGTTCACTGTATCTCCACAGAACTATTGTCGAGTTGATTCCATAGGTTTATAAGAAGGTTGTTTTGTTGTAGATGATGGTTTAAATGATTTGTTAGAGTGACAAATGTAACTTTTTGCTAAATCTTGGTTAAATGCTTCTGAATGGGAAATTCCTCGAGCCTTTTGTTGATTAATGACAACCTGTATTGGTGGTGCATGATAAATTGTTAGCAATAAAATTTATTTATTTCATATTTAGAAATGCGAACGTGGAGGGTACAGTGAAGAGCAATTAAGGAATGGAGGTTTCATGAACGTGCAAAGGGCACGCCATGTGAACGGGATTTCATGATTTTGAAATGAACACTCGCAAGGGATAATATAATCTGCTCGCAAATTTTTGTTTAATGCGCATGAATACGAGATGTCCTCGAGCCTTTTGCCCATCAAAGACAATATATATGGTTTCTGCATGATGAGTTGTTAGAATTAAATGCCAGTAATTCCATATTTAGAAACAAGATATATATATATATATATATATAACTTTTTATTTTATTTTATTATAGACAAGTGCGAAGGTGACAGAGAGGGCAGAGAGCAAGGAAAGAATCGCAAGCTCTGAAAAGCGGTCGGACAGGATTGAAAAAAGGGTTACGGGGATAGTCAGGTAGTTGAGTGTTGCACAATGAAATTTCATGTTTCGGAATTTTTGAGTGCAAAATGTGTAAAATGGAAGAGATCATGATGGGGTAGTTGAGTGACCGGTTTGTATATTTGCGAAATTCCGCCAAAGTGGCTAAGTATGGAACAACGAAATTGCTAATTACATACGTGGAAATAAGATCTTATATATAATTGCCAATTGCTAATTGCAAAGGGGCATGGATACAGGAAACAACGACTACGAACTGAATATTTCTTCAACCCGCCAAATCGATGATTCACCAAAGAAATTCGAACAAATGGAAAAGTATGAAAAGCGGACAGACAGGCTTCAAAATGGGGTGACAATAGTTCCACTAAATATGTGAGGACCCGACGGTTAAATTGTATTTCTCGAAAGTTTTCAATGCAAAAATGTGCAGCATAGAAAAGGGCATGATAGGTGGATCGTAATACGGAAAAGTGTGTGATCTAAGAACGGTTGCAATTTTGAATATCTGTCAATTTGTATATACCAAAGCTCCGAATGTTGTTTGGAGGTCACGAAAAAGTAGAATTGCAATGTTGACCCGACCAACGCGCAAGTCTGCCTGTCAATTTGTATATGGTGGAACTCTGGGTGCCAGTTGTGGGACAGGGAATAGTAGACGGTCAATTTAAAGAAAGGGGTAGCGGTCATTGGAAATGAAAACGCGTGAATCCGCGAAGCTGCGGACCAACGCATTGTCAGGAAAAAAATGATTAAGCAGGAAGAGAAACTAGAAGGAATAAAAGAGCGGGAAAATAGAGAGGCAAAAGGAAGTTTTCGTAACCGCAAATTGGTTTCAAAGAAGCGTTATCGTTGCAAAACCATGATCTACTAATTGTCAGCAAATGCGTTGTTGAAGATTAAATTTTATTGCAACGTATGCCTGCACCTATGTTCTTGATACATTATTCCATGACTGTAACATATCAACTTAACTATTAAATTTTATTTTCTACTAATTGCCAGCAAATGCTTTGTGGAAGATTAGATTTTATCGGAACATGTGCGTGTAACTGTGTTCTTCATACATTCTACCATCAGTGCAACATATTAACTCAAGTATTAAACTTATTGCATTATGGGTTGTCAGCATTAAAACTTAATATTTGCATGTCTAGAAACAAGAACAACGATTTTGCTGCAACATTGTACATTGGTATTAGTAAACAAAATATCGAAGAAGTACGAGAGCACTGAACCATGCCAATTAGAACATGTGTTAAACTCAGAAAAGAGGCAGCAACGAAGAGTGCAAGGCAATTTTATTTTAATAGCAAATCCATTTAAAATAAAAAAAATAAGAAAATCACCGAGTACTGTGCATCTATGCTTAGAAATTGGACCCAATTCTTCGAGCTGAAACATTGAGGGCATCTGCAAAAAAAACAGGGATGGGTTCTGCAGTATGCAAGATTCTTGGATTTTTCTCGTCGATGAATCATCCTCTGCTGAAATTGATATTTTTCAGAATATTTTCCTCAGAAAGAAGACTAAAATGGTTGCAGGGTAAGTGGAATAGCCCATATCTGAAATCGCCTCTGTATAGTCCAAAAAAATTCAGTACCACATCTTTCACGTGCAATTGCAGAGGCCCAAATTAGTCAATTATGCGCAGAAGGAGATGACTAGTAGGAAAATGCGTGGCAGGAGCGAGATTTTTGGACCTGATGCCCGAAAATGTTAAATAGTATTTTTTTGGCTTGAAATATATCTCTAAGAGCATAAACACATCATTGCTTTACACTTAAACTCTTCCGCCCAGAACAGACTAATTTTGAACTCTGGAATTCCTACTTTCGTGATGCAAAGTGGTTGTTGCGTTCACCATCAGTTTCTTTTTTGAAAATCCTTTTGGTGTTGTCATGACTTTGATCACCGAGCCGGGAAGGTCCATTCGTTATGGTTGATTTCAATTTGGGTGCAGAAGTGGAAAGATTCTCTGCATTGCCATCATCCATTGTTGTATCATCGTCCATCAGATCATCTTTTTCCAGCTCAAAATTCATGGCATCAACTTTTGCGATAGCAATGACTGCAACTAGGCAGGTTCTCTGACCAGACAGGGTTGTCATGGAATTCTTTGGCTTGAAATATATCTCTCGGTGTACCAAGGGACCATCTCGTTTTTTCCTACTGGGCGGAGGGAAATGAATAGTAACAATATGCCCTGGAATAGTGGAACCTCTAGCCATTATGCCCCAATGTGTTTATTGTATGTGGAGAGAACTGTTGCCAGAAGTTATTTAGATTTTTCGTTTGGTCGAGATGATGTTTGAAATGAAAATTTGGGAGGGATAATATAAGCCTCCGCAAATTATGGTTTAATGCATATCAATGGAATATCTCCTCGAGCCTTTCGTTGATCAATGACAATTTTCAGGGTTCATGTGGAATGAGTTGTGACCATCACAACTCACTAATTGTACAATTAGAAAAAAGTGCGAACGTGACGGTGACAGTGAAAAGAGATTAAGAACCATAAATTTCTTAAAAGCACCAATCCGTTGGCACACAAAAAAAAAATATTGCATGGCCTTTGAAATGAATACTTGGAAAGGATAACATGCTTCTAAGCAAATCTTAGTTTAATTCGTACTAATGACAAATCTTCTCCGGACTTTCGGACATTAATGACAGTTTTAACGGTTGTTGCAGGATGGCTACTAGCATTAAATCTTAATTATTATGTATCTGGAAACAAGTATGAAGGCAACAGCAATGGAGAAACTGATTCCAAGAAATACCAAAGTATGAAAAGTGGTCGGGTGAAGATATACCTAGGGCATGTGAACGGTCAATGGTTCTCGACCTGGTGGGCTGAAAATTGAGCCTCTATTGTTCTGTCTTACAAATAACACCTACACTTTCACGATATACAAATTGACAGGTGGACTTGCAGGTTGGTTGGTTCAACATTGCAATTTTTTTGTCCTTAGTGATTCTTTATTAATTCCATAATTAGCCACTTTTTTGGATCAGGGGTTCTCGGGCTAACAGAAAAAAAACTGGGCATCTATTATTCCGCGCTCTACAAATAGCAGTGACAATTCCGCAATATACAAATTCAAAACCTAACCTACACTAAATTATTACTGTTAAATATTTATATTGCAGAATTTAATTATACGAGAAAGTTTGCACAATCTAGTCAGCTGAGTGATATAAAAGTATTTCGACAAACGAGCCATATAAAAAAGAGTCATTCCATACTTAGGCAGTTTTTTGATTGCGGGTTGGCGGCCTTGCGAGCTGAAAAAAGAGTCTCTATTGTTTTGTGTCCTACAAATAGCACCCAGATTTCTGCAGTATACAAATTGACAGGATGACCTACGGGCTTCTTGGTTGAACATTGCATTTGATCGCGGGTTTGCAGCCTGGCGAGATGAAAATTACGTATCTATTATTTTGTGTCCTACAAATAGCACCTACAGTTCCGCGATATACAAATTCACACGCGGACTTGTGGACAGTTTCTATATAAAGTATGGAATGAGATTCTATATAGCATATGCCGATCCCTCATTCCATACTTAGGTAGCTTTTGGATCGTGGGCTCGCAGTCTAGCGGGCCGAAAAAAGAGTCTCTGTTGTTCTGTCTCCTAAAAATAGAACCCAGAATTCCGTGATATACAAATTGATAGTGTTCTAGAATAGATGCGGATCCCTTATTCCATACTTGGGCACTTTTTGGATCGCGGGTTCGCGACCTAGCAGGCTGAAAATTAAGTATCTATTGTTTCGTGTCCTAGAAATACCACCTAGACTTCTGTGCCCTACAAATAGCACCTAGACTTCCGCGATATACAAATTCACACGCGGACTTGTGGACATATTCTATATAAAGTATGGAATGAGATTTTATACAACATATGTGGATCCCTCATTCCATACTTAGGCATTTTTTGGATTGCGGGCTAGCGGCCTGGCGGGCCGAAAATAGAGTCTTTATTGTTCTATCTCCTACAAATACCACCCAAACTTCCGCAATATACAAATTGATAGTGTTTTAGAACATATAAGGATCCCTCATTCCATACTCGAGCACTTTTTGGATTGCGGGTTCGGGACCTAGTGGACTAAAAAAAGTATCTATTGTTCTGTGTCCTACAAATAGCACCTAAACTTCCAAGATATACAAATTGACACGCGGACTTTTGGACATAGTCTCTATATAAAGTATGGAATGAGATTTTATACAACATATGCGGATCCCTCATTCCATACTTAGGTAGTTTTTGGATCGCGGGTTCGCGGGTTGGCGCGCCGAAAATAGAGTCTCTATTGTTCCGTCTCCTACAAATAGCACCCTGACTTCCGCGATATACAAATTGATTGGTGGACTCGGGTTGGCTGGCTGGACATTGCACTTTTATTGTTCCGTAGCGATCCCGTATGAATTTCAAATTTAGCATTTTTTTTTATCGGGGGATCTGGGGCTGGCGAGATGGAAATTGGGCATCTATTGGTCTTCTCTTTATAAACACATTTTTATAGAACATATGTGGATCCCTCATTCCATACTTCGACATTTTTTGGATCGCGGGTTCGTGACCTGACAGACTTTAATTAAGTATCTATTGTTTCGTGTCCCACAAATAGCACCTAAACTTCTGCGATATACAAATTGACACACAGACTTGTGGACATAGTCTCTAAATAAAGTATGGAATGAGATTTTATACAGCATATGCAAAGATCCCATAGAAATTTCATATTTAGCGATTTTTTTTATCGGGAGCTCTAGGGTTGGCGGACTGAAAATTGGGCATTTATTGTTTCGCGTTGTACAAAAACATTGTTCTAGAACATATGCAAATCCATCATTCCATGCTTGGGCACTTTTTGGATCGCGGGTTCGCGACTTGGCAGGCTGAAAATTAAGTATCTATTGTTTCGTGTCCTACAAATAGCACCTAGACTTCCGCGATATACAAGTTGACATGCGAACTTGTGGACATTGTCTCTATTTAAGCTATGGAATGAGATTTTATACAGCATATGCAGATCCTTCATTCCATACCTAGGAAGTTTATGGTTCACAGCCTGGCGGACCGACAATAGAGTCTTCATTGTTCTGTCTCCTACAAATAGCACCCAGACTTCTGCGATATACAAGTGGACAGGTGGACTCAGGCTAGTTGGTTGAACATTGTAATTTTATTGTCCCATAGCGATCCGGCATGGATTTCATATCTAGCGAATTTTTTTCATCAGATATGTGGGGCTCGCGGGCTGAAAATTGGACCTGTAATGTTCTGTGCTATACAAACACCAAGCACATCTCCGCGATTTACAAATTGACAAACGGAATTGTGCGTTGTGTCGCTCAACATTGCAGTTTTCATTGTTCCTTGTCCTCTGAATAGCCCTCGGAGTTCCGCGATATACAGATTGACAGATTCACTTGAGGCCATTGTTTACAGATACTAATCCCTATCAACTATCTAACATATCTAAAAACATGATTTTCAACACTAAATTATTAATAATATTTTTTGTTATTGCATAATTTAATTAAACAAGAAAGTTTGTACAATCTGGTCGGGTGACTGATATAAATGTTTTCCAACAAACGAGAAATACATAGAAAACATGTACTTTTAGAAAGTATGGACAAGAGATTTTATAAAGCATATGTGGATCTGTCGTTCCATACTTGGGCACTTTTTGAATCGCGGGTTTTCGACCTGCGGGCTTAAATTTGAACCTCTTTTGTTCGGTGTCCTGCAAATACCACCCATAATTTTGCGATATACAAATTGACAGGTGGACTTGTGGATTCCATGTTTGGCGGGTTCAAGATTGCATTTTTTTAGCAATGCTCATCCTATCTAACTTCAACAAAAAACATTATTTTCAGATACTAAAATATTAATATTCATTATTGTTATTGTACAAGTGAATTACATTAAATTATTAAAGGATGTTAAATCGCTTATTTTTTTTAAAATGACGAAAACACAAGAATTTTTTTGTAAAATTATATCACCGCAAGCATAACAAGGACCAATTTGAAGTTTAAGGCCCTCTTGTTCATATGATAGCACAATTGCACTCCGCACAGTATATATTCGTTGATTTCAAATTATTCCAGGATATTAAGTTTACTAAGTTCATCGAATAAGCAAAAATTGTGAAAACAATGATGAATTTGAATTTTAAGAGCCTCTTGTTGGTATGATAGGACAGTTGCACTTCGCACACTATATATTCGTTGATTTCAAATTATTTCACAACAATAATTTGACCAAGTTCATCGATCAAGGAAATTTGCCAAAATAAGTCACATAGTACATTTGCGTCACAGCGCCATAGAAATTATCAGGCGGCTCTGCGTGCCATCCGGACAAAAAAAATCAACTATATTGTTATGTATCCTCCAAAGAAGAGTTGGAGTTCCACAGTATACAAATTAACAGACAAACTAGATAACCAAAAACCAACCATAGTTTAAACAACCCATAAGAAAGTTCCCAGAAGGTTCCATTGAGCAGAACCCATCAACCTTTGCACCAAACAATTTGATATATAAAGAAAATACGTCGGTGCATTCATTTTCTCTTGAAACGAACATTCATCTGGATGTTGAACAAATATTACAGAGAGACATGAGGTAATTTCGTTTCCTCCCAAAGTTTGATTTAATTTTTTTTTCCCTTCTTCAGCTAATATGCAAAATTGCATTGTCCTCATTTAAGGTGAATTTGCTCTGTATCCGAAGTTGCCACAGCATATAGACACTGCTTGAATTTTTGTGTAAATATGTTTCATACGACAACTCTACCAATTTAGGAAGCACATTTTGTAACAAAGGCTGCCTAACCGAACACTGCACAATTGTGTTTCCCACGGTTCGGATAACAGCATTGACACAATGTCCATAAATATATGGAAATTTTTCATCGCATTGCAGACAATCAATCGTATCATCACTTATCAAAGAGGAAGCAGAAGCAGCGGAATGGCATTTTTCACATATAGGCTCAAAGGGGGTCGAGTACACATTCGCTGCAACTAAAAGAACTTCAACCTGGAAACGCGAGAAAATGTATTAATACATTGAACAATATAATACACAACTGCATCCCCCCCTCCCCTGTAAAACAAAAAAGAAAAAGCAAATAGGTGTAGAAATTTGTTGAAGGTTATTTCTATAAGCAAAGTGAGGATGATTTTGTGGATGTATACGCACAACAATTGTAGAGCTAGCTAATTTCTCCAAATCCTCTACTATATCTGCTCGCAACTCTGTTACAAACGTTGCCTAGGTTGTCCGAAAGATCCTTTCTCTAGCATCCTTCTTCTTTGTTATATTTTTTAACAGCATAAGTGGAATCTTCCCTCTATACAATTGATGTTCCATTGACGAAAACAAATATGAATACATATAGAACAATTGTACCTGCAACATGGAACAGTGCAATATTTGTGTAACTTATCCCACATATATGCAGACGCGAAAGTTAAGAACAAAACTAAATATGAAAAGTGGTACCATTGCATTGTCATTGCCCGACTGTCCATCCTTGATATGGAGAATGTGTTTCGACCCAAATTTTCTTGCCAGTGTCACAGCAGCCCCAATCGTTCCGATTGGGTAAATATCAGTGCTTTGTGCAAGCTGCCTGATAGTCGAGTCCGAGAGGAAGAGATATTATGAACAAATATCAGGAATTTTTTCCACAATACTTGTTTCGTTGAGCAAAATAATTTGATCGCAATCACCACGGTCATATAGTGTTTTGGGCAATACATTAAAATTTGTAATGGATATCCCATTACGCGGCAATATCTTTTATGCATGTTTCTAAACAAGTTGTGGAGGAACAGTGAGTGTGACTGTCATCATGGCGTCCTTGTCTGTCACATCAGCATGCATAATGGATCTACTTTTGTGTTCCTTGTCCAAGTAGGTGGTATAGACAACCATTATGTCCCCGACGAATAGTTGTCCAATTTGGCAGTTGTTCAAGCCCTCTATTGATAGTACTTTGGATGTCACAACTCTGGACCTGATGACATTTTTTGAACAGGAAAACTAAAGTGAATGGTAGTGTGCTACAAGTACACGAACAGTATTGATGAACTATGGAGCCATAGTTTCGCAGCCACACCTCTTGGTATGTGGAACATGAAACACGTTTGGCATTTCGCTTGTACTTGTTGATACTTCTTGGGAGCTAAAAACCATGTATTGCAAATGGCATCAACATATCCATCATGCCATAGATGAATATATAGCCCACGAATTTTTTTTAGTAAACATAGTAAGAGAACAGCGTATGCATCTTTACCTTTGGCCTTGTCGGTCTGCTGATGTCTGGGATGAATGATTGCTCATGGTCGTCTCACTAGTCCAACTTTTTCTGATGCAAGCATGTGTAGATGAACATCAGGAGTAAACAAATATATGCATTGTATATTGTCCATCAGAAGGACCAAATAACCGTAAAACTGTATGCATCTTAATTTTTTAACTAGAGAAATGTTTAACAGTAAACATGGAGTAACCGCGGGTCACCATGGCCAATGTGTATATCGCAGACCCCCGGAAGCGAGGGGAGCAATCTTCAACCTGCCAACCTGGAAGCCGCAATCGAAAAAGTGGGTAACTATGGAATAAGGTAGAAGAAGGACCACATATGTCAGTCTGTTAGTCCGTCAACTGGTGCACGAGGGAAGTTTCGGAAACCACACTAAGCAGATGAATTAGAAAACAAAAGGGATAATAGAAAATGGAAAAAGTAGAAACAGGGAGCACAGAAAGGCCCATTACTGCGAATTCATCATTTTCAAGTCTTATATTATATGCTCCCTCTCGCTTTGTATATTTAATTTACCAGCACACTTGGTATACCTTTTAGAAGATTGTACCACAGAACCCTATGTTGCTGCACAGAAGAATTCATCTCCCTGTCCAAGCAGCCTTTTTTTTTCAAAGTAGCACACCGAAGATGCAATCGAGATGAAGGCAAGTTAGTATGAAAACATAAATCTAAAAGAAAAAAAAAGGCCTATTTACCCGACAAAGAGTCCTTCATCATGTCCAGCGATTTTGTTTCTTTAAATGCAGCAATACAGCGCAAACACAACGGACATAAACTAGCTTAGTATGCAGGAAGGAACATATGTAACCAAATTAACTTACCATGTAGGAAGGCACGCAACTATTTTAACACATATACAGACCATAAATGAAATGAAAAACAACGCAATATGAAACAACAGTACAAGCATGCACCTTTCTATATCTTCATCATCCGATGCAGTCAAGACTCCCTCATTTTCTCCAGCTACTCTGTTTGTTTCAATGTGGGAACCCACAAAATTCAATGTACATCAATGGAAGCTGGTATTCACTGGAGAACAATAAATATGTAGATACAGCAAAACCGACTCAACGAACAGTTTACAAAGGCAGAAACATGAACCTTTGCTCTTCTCTATCCATATGTGTAAACGTCTAGCTTTTTTTTCCCTATCCAAAATATATTACAAGGCAAAAAATATCACGCAATTGCACAGTCGCAGCTAAACGATTTCAGGTTTTCCCTGGCAATTCATCCAAATATGCCCTTTAACCATGTTCTTTACTCTCTACACAGACTGTTGTGCCCACATTACAAGTTCTCAGTTTTCCGTGGCAAACTACCCAGACATGCTTCCAGACATGAAAATATAATCTTGAAGAATCTTTGTTGCACATATCATATCTCAAGCACAACACAAATTGTATCATGCGCACACCAATCTATGTAGAGGAGAAAGAAAATGTCATGTCATATCCGCACATCTGACCATACATGGTCTATAAATGTAGATTTCATACATATGTTTTATCCCAACAAAAAAACAGCGGATATTGTAACTTCACATGTAATCCTCCAATAATTTTGTATGCAACTATTTTCTTTCATTGCAGGACTCAAGCACCAGGAAAATCTCACACAAATACAGATAACGGCCTCTGCAAAAATGGGAAATAACACAACTGCAAATTGATTGGTGGGTGCAGGGGATGAACACCGTAAAGCACCCCAAAAAAACAATAACAATCCAAAAAAAAAAAAATTCTCCAACCACCGCCACTGCACCCCAACCCTGCAAGACCGAATCAAAGAAAACAAACCAGCAAGGACCAAACAAGCGAGAAAGCACGAAGAGGCCGAACTACACCCCTAGGGCCCCAAAGCGCAAAACCCAGGCAAACAAACAGAACCAGCAAAAGCCACCGACCCAGTGAACAATATATATATATCCAACGATTACCAAACTGCAACTAAAGCAAAAAAAGAACCGGAAACATACAAGGAACATGCGACTACAAATCAGCAAACATTCTTACTTGCAAACTGCAAACACTAAACAGAAAACCAGGAATACAAAATGAAACTATTGCATCAAAACTTACTCTTAAACGATGAAATGCAAAAGCGCAGGTCGAATAGCGAGCGAAAAAACAAAAAACAGCAACGGAGAAACCAGCGAAAAAGAACCACTCATCGAACCAGTAAACAATGTATCTAGCTTCAACGATTACGAAGATGAAACATACAATGGCAGCACCTGACAAACTGCAAGATACCAGATATATAAAATATGCAGAACAGAAACGAAATGCTAGAAATGACAGAATAACAGTAAAATATTCAGCATAATCTTCACAATACACAGAAATGATATACGAAATAGCAACAGAAATAGCACTTTGAATCCGATAGCAATGTTCACAGGCCTCTTCGAGGGGGCAACCTCC
>JASDQU010251512.1:17510-31183 GCA_032191745.1 Picea mariana
TGTTATTTCTCTTGAGCATTCAGTTTGGGGGTTTTGTTGTACAAACCCTTGTAAGCAACTCAGTGGTGAAATATCCACTCACCTTGTTCCACAACTTGGTCTCGGGGATGAAAGATTCCTCCACACCATTCTATTCTCAGCATATCTCCTTCTAGCGCTTCAGAAGATAGCAGGGTCGTATTGTTTTGGAGTTTCCAGCAAGGGCGCACCATACCATTGGGAAGGGTTCAATCTAGCCAATCAGGAGGAGCATTGGGCATTCTATCACTTGGGTTTTACTTACAGGTGATCCATTGTCATCTTGAGGGCTTCATCAATGAGTTATCATCACTCAATCCTCAGCGACAATATGGGACGATTTGGAGGTTAGGAGGACGTCCCATTATTCTGTATTTCTCAGATCTAGAGAGATCTACTTAAGATATGGATCTGAAACTTCTCCCACAAGGTTCTTATAGCCCGATCTACATTCTTGGAGATTTTCACATAATTTGGAGGTCTCTTTCTTCAAGGGCAAGTTGTCTAGGGTTTCAGCTATCCAGGAGGGCGCAACTCCCTTAGAAGATCCATCTTTTGGAGAGTTTGTTATTGAACGTTGGGCTTGAGACTTCAGGAGGGAGATACTACTTCCCTGATCTATCATATGTCCGGGTTTGAGCTCATTTGGATACTTCTTCCATTAGGGTCGAATTGTGGAGGGTTCCAGCGTTCTCTTGGAGCGTGGCATTCTTCAGCTGGAAGGTTTGGCATTCAGATCTACTTGTATTGATCTCTCATCCAGCCTTTGGAGGTTATTTTGTATCGGCTGAGCATTTTGTAGCAGCTCATATCTATTGTTTGTACGACCATCTGAGGATTGTGCCAGATCGGCTATCTATTGCATTGATTCTATATTGCTCATAATAAAAGGTCAGATCTTTGTTTGTGCTTATATATCTTGAATGTATTGTGAGCTTCATGTGTTGGATGAATCTTGTATGAATGCACTTAATAACTCAATAAACACCTACACATCAACAAATCAGTGGTAGTTAGTGATTCCAAGAGAAAAATTTGGCTTGAGATCATTACATAGCATTAATCGACCTTCAAACAATATACAAGAAAAATATATGATTAAAACATACTGTCTACTAGAAAAAAGTTTGGATATGTTGCCATACACTGCATTGGGAATAGCGAAGCCGACAATAAGACCTCCAATCTCTTAGCCAATCAGATCAGTACATATATGTTACTTTTTAATATATAAAAATATATGTTTTTAATTCCATAGCTCTAACAATAGGTATTGTGCAAATATTTCCGGTTAAAGGACAAACTAATATGTATTCAACGCTTTATTGATCGCTATAGTCCCTCTATGCCTATGGCAGGGACTAATAAGGCATTGAACAATTCCTAAAATGCCATCAGTCAAAAGAATGTCATTTTTGTGATGCTAAGAGTGTTGAAGATGGCAAACACTTTCTCTTATAATGTCTCGCGTACACCCACATTAAATCACAATTTCAAAATATTTGTTATAATATTGACCTTCCTAATCTTTTAACTCATCAAAAGTATGGGCATTAACCATCATCATTAGATGATTGACAATTGTAATTATTAATAATTAAGTATTAAATTTTGTGTTACACTCTTTTTTTAATTTTATTTTATTAATGAATATTTAAAATATAAGGGAGATGTGAAATTCTCCATGTTTAACATGATAAAACATGATGTTATAAATAACACTTAAAAAATAAAATATTAATTAAAAAAAATCATTGTTGACCTTTAATAAAATATTTCAATCTAATTCTCTTACATAAATATTTGAATACCAACTTCATGTAAAACCCTATAAATAAATATAAGGCATAGAACTTTAAAGAAACACGAGTAATTCACTTACATTTTTTAAGGTTTGAAAAAACAAATTTGGTCTCAATGGATGTTAATCATCGTCAATGTCGTCGTCGTCGTCGTCGTCATCATATATATATATATATATATATATATATATTGAAAGTAATTAGGGATGACATGTGTGGGGGAGTCTCCATGATCCCAGAGGAAATAAGATGGTTCATTATGCTTGGGGACTAGGAAAGGTATTGAACAACTTTGCAGAGGCTTATGCCTTGTGGTGTGGTATTTCTAGCACTAAAGGGGAAGATATTAGATCCTTAATGATCTTCAGAGACTCAATGTTGGTCATAAAAGCAACACTAAATCAATCTAATCCAATGGGGAATAAGACTAAAAATCTCATCTCCATAATTAAACAAGACATCTCTTTGTTTGACAAAGTCTCTTTTTTTCATATTAAAAGGGATCCAAACTAGGACGTTGATCAATGGGCTAAATTTGTGGTAGATCTCAATCCAGTAATTTTTTCAAAAAATGGGGAACTAAGCTTTAGTTCAATCCCCTATATTTATCCCAATTGGATTTTAATGGATAACCCCATCACGAATCAATTAAAGAATACAAGAAGGCCATGATTTGGGAAGGACGAAGAGAGATGCTTTGTTCTCCCATTTCATTTACATGTGTAGGTAAATTAGGTGGTAATTCAATGTCCATTAATATATTGGGCTTGGCAATGTGGGATAATGGAAGCCTGAGGCTTTGTGTTGAGAAAATTTGTAGGCCTTGTAGCTTTGATTTGTTGGATATTGGTGGTGGTTCTAGAGATAGTTTCGGTGGTGGTCTTTGTTCATCTAGTGGTGGTTGCGACAGTGGCTTCAATGAGGATTACAATGACAGTCTCGTGTGTTTCTTAAGACCTAGTAGTAGTCTCCATGGTGGATTTGGAGGGGGTCTATGCACCAGGGATTTTATGTGATGTCACTTGCTCCCAATGGGGTCTTTGTGTAGTGTTGGTTGGCGACAAAACTTAATCATTTCAAAGTGGTGGAGCTCCACAAAATTTTAGTGGGGTTGGTTTGAAGGCATCTAATCCCTTCCAATGGTAGGAACCTCCTTATTTTCAAATACAGAGAAACGACAAGGAAATATCTAAATCATTGATCTTTTCAGGGAATTTCAGGGCCGAAGTATTTGGAAGTTTTCAAGTGAAAAAAAAAAATCAATTTGAATGTTCTAGGATTATTTTGGATGGGTTAAACCAGGGTGGCTTAGGGTTTCAAAGGTCACCTCTTGTCTTCTTCGAAATCTAGCACGCAGATCCCACACTTTGGTTATTTTACCTTTTCTATATTTGCTCTTTGGGTTTTGATGTTGTTGGTTTTGAGGTTATATAAGCCATGCACAATGGATATAATAGAGAACTTCATCAATTTCTTCGTTGACATGAAGAGATTACATAGACTAATAATGGTGTTTTGTTAGTAATTTCTTCAAAGATCTCTTATATGGAGAGAGCTTGATCCACTCATAATGTCAATGTTATGAATATTCCATTGCTCTATAAGCATAGAATTGACGCTATGGAAATGGAATGCAATAGACTTCATAGTTTGTTTCTGAAAGAGTAGAAAATCCTTCAATGGAATTTCAGGGCCGAAGTATTTGGAAGTTTTCAAGTGAAAAAAAAAAATCAATTTGAATGTTCTAGGAGTATTTTGGATGGGTTAAACCAGGGTGGCTTGGGGTTTCAAAGGTCACCTCTTGTCTTCTTCGAAATCTGGCACGCAGATCCCACACTTTGGTTATTTTACCTTTTCTATATTTGCTCTTTGGGTTTTGATGTTGTTGGTTTTGAGGTTATATAAGCCATGCACAATGGATATAATAGAGAACTTCATCAATTTCTTCGTTGACATGAAGAGATTACATAGACTAATAATGGTGTTTTGCTAGTAATTTCTTCAAAGATCTCTTATATGGAGAGAGCTTGATCCACTCATAATGTCAATGTTATGAATATTCCATTGCTCTATAAGCAGAGAATTGACGCTATGGAAATGGAATGCAATAGACTTCATAGTTTGTTTCTGAAAGAGTAGAAAATCCTTCAATGGAATCTAACAATCAGAGAACAAAAAAATCACTCCAAGAAATTCTTAAGGAAGAAGAATTAGTCCGCCAACATCACGATCCTTTGGAAATCGATGGTATCGGCTCCCCTCAATCGAACGAGGAGAAAGAAGATGAAGGAAGTGTTCATCAATTTCGTCCTTAGTATGTATTATCGCATAATATGTGTTTTGGGTACATATGTTAGAGTGGCCACGTGTAGGCCAACATAGGAAGTCTCTTGTTTTGTTCAAGTTTTTAAGATTTTAGATGCATGTTCTGAGCTATGTGTAGTATTGTGAAAATAAGTTGACTCGCGAAGATGTAAGTAGTTGCCTCCATGTAGTCAGATTTTAAATAAATATAAAATTATATTTAAGTGAAAAAACAATAATACTAATTCTTCAAAGTAAACAAATTTATTAATAGTTAAAACATTTGTGTTTTATTTCTCCATATAAACTTATAAACTAATTTGGGGAGATTAACTTCTTATTGAATTTTCATGCTAAACTTAATATTATGTAAATTGACCTACATAATTAATTTTAAATCGAAAGCAAAACCACTTTAACAATTTTAATTAGTCTACACATAACAAAAACACCATATGAATAAGTAATAGAATTATGCTCTATTTTCTTATAAAATTACAAAAATAAAATATATTTCATACATAAACTTTGGCTGTAGGGAAGCTTAGTCCCTACCAAGCAAGTAGCATGGCAAGCAACCATGATTTAAATTCCTGTTAAAATTAAATTATATAATATGTGACAAGTTGAAAAAAATTGTTTGATGTTTGGTTTTGTAAAAACATATTTTGAAAAGGTGTAAGAGTTGATTGAATTGGATGACTTAGAGAAGCACATATATGGCCCATCGTCATCGATGAACGGGAATTTGACCCAATAATAGGATAGGATCTACAACCACCTCCTCTCATTGTCGATGCATCCAACAGCCAAATCACTCACATCTTTTTGGTGTCCCTGCAAAGCAATGGAATTAACACTAGTGCCCAAGAGTCTTTAAATAAATCCAATTTTAAAAAGAAAATACATCTTTAAAATTGTGAGTCACTTATGCCTTTTTGTCTACTTGGAGACAACTATCTTTCAAGTAAAGGTTTTGGTCTTGCAAATCTGTCAATTCATGCAGCAACTCACTGATTGAAAGAAACTTCAAGGAGATTTTGAAGCTAAATATTTAAATTGATGACAAAGCCATTCTTTATTAAAAGATTACCTATAGGATTATATAATATGTAAAATCATTAAGCTATTCAAAGACATTTATAGTCTAGATATTAACTTCCTGGCAAAAGCCTATAATAATGAATATTTACTAATGATATGAAAAATTGCAAGGCATGTATCCCTATTTGTCTGCTTGGAGCCAGTTATATTTCAGGTGAATATTTTGGTCTTGCAAACTTATCAATTCACACATCAACTAACTGTAACACAACCGACCCCTAAATACCCTTTCTAGGGATGGGACATCAAAATTTCGCTCACTCAAATCATCTCTCTGAGGTCTTCATCCTCTTCTACTCGCCCGTAGCTTTCTAACCACTGTTATCGGCTCTAATCCGACCTTTGGTTTGCAAGATATGGCACCCTGAAGTTTTCTGGGCGTTATCAGTTGGGGACCACATGGAGGTCGATGTTCGGCGTTGAATGCCCCTTTTTCCTTACTACACACATACTCCTCGATGTCCCGAATTCCTGGACTCCCGAAGTCCTAAAATCTCTCCACGTGGCTCCATCCATATGGAGGTCTAGGTTCGGCGTGGAACGTCCCTTTTTCTTACTGCATGCATTCTCCCCAAATTCCCAAAATCTCTCCACATGCCTTCGGCCACCTTGTGGTCAGCATTCGACGTTCGACATTCGAAGTTAGGCATTGAATGCCCATTTTGCTTACTACACGCCTACCCCCCAAAGTCCCAAAACCTCTCCACGTGGCTTTGGCCACCTTGCAGTCGATGTTCGGTGTTGAACACCCTTTTTTCTTATTGCACGTCTGCTCCCCAAAGTCCTGAAATCTCTCTACGTGGCTCCGGCCACATGGACCAAACAAGTAAGTGCCAGGGATGACACGCAGCAAGGGCTAAGGGTGACACGTGCCCTCATCGGGGTGACATGTGTCACGTGTTAATAGGCACAAAGGGTCTACAAAACATACAAATCCAGAGGATATGTGGCATGTCAAACGGGGGTCCATGTCACCCTGGGTGACATCAACTTGCCACGTCACCCCAGACTGATATCCTTCCAAGCCCTTCAATCTTACGGTCAAGGTGACGCCACGTAGACACCTAGATCTACAGCCTACATTGCTTCGCAACTTCGGCATTTAGGGAATCCGTTGTATGATTTCCTTGTTACTCCCGGAGTGATCAGCGTCGCATTGACCAAGTTATGGATCGAACGGCCGTGAGAGGACCCATAGCTTCACCGGATCAACAGCCCTCGTCCCTTTGTGACTTCAGCATTCGGGATTTTGGCCATGTAACTTTCGTATTGCTTCTGAAGTGGTCAACGTCGAGCTGACCATGGCCCAGATCTAACAGTCAAGGAGAGACCCTGATGTATCCTCGGATCTACGACCCTTATCGCTTCATAACTTTGGTGTTCAGAGGTTCCCTCAACTTGAACCATACTTCCTTCCGGAGTGTCTAACTTTGAACCACACTCGATCCATCGCCACGTGCTCCTGATGCCAATGACCAAGATTTTCTCTGGCCTTCGGATCTTCGAAGAAAACTCGTGCGAACTTGTACTTATACTTCGATACCGCCAGATAACCGGAATTCCGGATAGTTGTTGATATGTGGACACGTGCCCCTCTACTCTCAATGGCCCAAACTAACATCATGACTCCGGCATTCAGAGGTTTTTGCATTAGACCACCTCTATTCTCCCGAAGTGGGACTTCGTCGAAGTACTTGGCGCTACCTCTTCATTAAGTTCGATCTAACAGTTGAGAGTGATCCCTAATGGATTCCCATATCCACGACCCTCATCAATTTTCAACTTCGTCTTTCGACTGTTTTTTAGGGTTGTGAAGTCATATGTCCCGGAGCTTCGATCTCCCGGAGTTCTGAAGCCAGAGTAGCTTCACTTATGTCGGGCTTAACAAAGGGTTTCCAAACTTGGGTTCTACCACTGGTGGTGACTATGATGAATAGCTGTTATTTGGCTGGAAGGAGAGGCCTTTGATTATTATCAGGGAATTCATGCATAACAAGTGGTTACATCAAGAACTACATATTGCAACCTTATCAAATTCCAGAGGTTACACTCAACCTTCTTCTCCAAATCCACAATTGTGAAAGACTTTGGTTCTTCTCGAATGGATCTTGTCTGCTCGTCCTCCAAATACAAGGATCCTCCCTTTTAAGACCTAAATATTGCTATCTTTCCTGAGCTTGAGACTTAGAAAAGTCTCCCGCACACTCCTTGTGCTCGCTCACCTTGAGAACCTTTCAACGCTTCACTAAGTGTTGGCCCTGCGCACTATGCATGGGTCTCTCCTTCAAGCTTCTATACTCAGATGGGTGTATGTGTATTCCTTGTACCAGGATTACATAAGAGAAACAATTCAAAACTTATAGAATATCAAATATTCATTCCTTCAACTAAGAAATGGACACACATGCATATAACTCAAAAAACAGATAACATAAAATTACTCAATTAACTCATAGATAAATAAAATCATACATTCAAACATGCATTTCAATCTAAGTGCACAGGGTAAATGAAACACTTATCTATTACAGTTGATAGCCGACCAACTAACCATGGGTGTTAGCCTCTCCACCCAACCATAGGCTCAGAGGCATTCATTCTTAGCACTCTGGCCACCCCCGTGCCAAGCCATCATATCACTAGGGAACCTTTGCAGTTTCTCATAGATTCTTTCTCCATCACAGTCTCTGTGAGGTTTATCATATGCTCCCTCGACATCAAGCTCGCGAACTTCTGCTCAAGTCATGTCTTTTGCAAATTCTCAAAGATCCTTTCTCTTGTTCTATCCATTAACCAAAACATCTTATCAAGCTTCCAGTTAATCTTCTCAACTGGAGAGCCTCACATGCTCTTCCTCTTTTTTTGCTCTGCATATTCGAGTCACACCCTCCTTCTCTCGATGTGTCCTCTCTACTTGTCTGTCTTCACGTGTGTTCTTGCATGCCTTTCTCCTCTTCAGGAAGGTCCTAGACCTGTCCTGATCCTTTTGTCAAAAGGATATTCAGGTCAGTCTGGGCATGCAAAAAAACTTCCCTCTGTGGTACTTCGAGCTGACAGTTTTTTGTCTCTTGAGCCAGACCCCCCCATGCTTCCATTCATGGAGGTAGTTGATTGTTCAACCACCGATCCTTCTTTCCTTAATTACTTCCTCCTTGGAATCCGAATGAGGCTTATTATCTCAGCAAAGAGAATTTGGGGCCATTTTGTCATAATGAACCCTCTCCACAGTTTCCTCACTCTTTCCTCTAGTGATATCATGTCCATTACTTCGAGGCTTCACCCCCACAGTCAGTTATTGGAAATTCAAACAATAATATATTTACATTGTTCACATGTCGCAACATGGTGATCATGATAAATGATTAATTACAAGCTGGGGAAAACATGGGTGTTACAATCCCCTCCCCCTTAAAAGAACATTGTCCTCAGTGTTCTTTCTCAGTAAACCCTGTCATGCCTTTTCTCATTCCGCTGCTTCAGAAATCTTGATCCCTTTTCTTGGTCAGGTCCTTTCCATACTCTTGGCCTTCGTCACCTTCCTTCAAAATTCTGGGACAACCAGCATTTTAATTACAATTTCATGCGAAAGCAATTGTTGTTGTGCAAAATTCAAGGGAAATTTTCATAATATAGCATAATACTTATATGTGCAGTTCGTGGATTTGCATCCACATGGTTGTCTTGTTCTCTTGGATTATTGTTTTCTCCTGGACATACCCATTGTGTGCATGATCATGATCAATAGTGTATGAGAATTGTCGAAGTCCCTTCTTCCTTGCGGTCACTCACCCTTCAGGCCCAGGATCAGGCTCATGCATCCCCTTCTCTGCTATACAGTTCCTCGGGTGATCCATCTTTCTTTGCTAAGGATTTCTCGCACAACAAGAGTTGTAAGAACTTCATTGAGCCTTATAGTCAAGGCATCCCTCAGACTTGCTCTGTCGAGGCATCCCTTCGACTTGTGTTACCATGACACAACATGTTCTAAGGTGATTATGGCTTACCACAGGGTTCTCATGTCCCAAATAGTAGCCTCTTTCATGCTTTCCAGCTTGACATCCTTCATTTGTCCTCCCTAGACAAATATTTTTCATCTCACTTGTATCACAGGTATACAACAATTATAAGAAATTATCATCAATTTCAAATTCAGAATTTTCTCACAAATTTGTTACCCACATATTTCCACACTCCCCACTTATTTTCATATCTGTTCCACACAAGAACCAGATCTGCCAATATGGGTCTTCCCTTCCCATATCAGTTTAGCTCAGCAGACAATTGGTCTTCCTTATGGGCTTACAACACTGCCACATCCAAGACCCTTTTCTTCCTGCAATTTCAACATTCATCATCCCAACAAATGGTTAGTTTTCATGCACATTATATTTTCAAAACTATGCATACTAACAGTGTCAGTCATTTTCATCCATTCAAGGGTACAGAGAAAAAGAAAATATCATTATTGGCGTAAAGATCCTTTCAACATACTCCATTTTTAAATGAAATTCAAATATCAAATGGCTTTAATCAATGTGTCAATATTCATGGCCACATTCATGCCCAATGCACCCTTGTATTGATTTTCAAGTTTGCCACACTTGGTGACAAGCACTCTGCCATGTGTGTTGGAGCTTAAACACCCTCTTCACCATATGGCTTATTCATTCTCGTTCATCATTGCAGTAGGGTTGTGCTTCCTTCTACAAGATGATCACAGTCCCAAAACGATACCTATGAAACTATAAGCTTCTCTTGAATGCACTCCAGCATTCTTCCTTAATTAGTAACCAGAGTGTTGACACTCATGGCCACCCAGATTTTCTTTTCTTTACCGCCTACACAATGTAAGTAAAATATTGGAAGTTCCTCCTTCCTCAATGGAAAATCCATTGTTTTCCATTTATGCAAACATGCATCTCCTCGAAACAATTTCATTCAATGTGCTAACTATGATCACCTTTATTCCCAATCTCCCTGGATTGGTCATTGTACCCATGGTACTCTTTACTCATGCATTTTCTTGCAAGGATTATAACTCATCCTTGACTGGCATAAACTCCCTCTCTCTATTGTTCATATTCTTCTTTCCTAAATCTTACCCCGCTTGGGTAGCAATATCATACAACAACCACTCACAATTATTTGCATATCCTTAAGATACTAAAATCTTTTCAAAAGGGATTCTTACCAAATTCCTTCATGCCTTATGCCACATAGGTATGGACATTTTTATACCTGTTCTGGTGGCTAGCTAATGTAGTAGATGTCAATAAAACTTATGACATCAACCCACAGACCTACAACAACCATTATATCTACAGATCTATGGTGGAGATTGGTTTAATATTACAACGTAACATTAAAGTCCCAAAACAATAGTAAGATTTTAATTGTATAATAGGTGCATTTTATAAAATCGTGGGTCCGCCAAAGGTCGGGTCCACCACTGTGCTTTATAATCTTCGTAATGAATACGGGTCATCTGATCTACGATCGAATCCCAAAATCAAAACCAAACTATATTGTATTTAAATTACGGGTACAATTCTTGACGTTAACCCATGTGCATATATAATCTCCACAATGAATACGGGTCGTCGATATTATCCCTCGATCAATTTTAAACCACACAATTCCATATATAATAATTACGACGTAGTAATATTTGACAGAGAGTTTATATTGCGAACATAGTCTCGATTTGTTAAGTTCAATTGCAGAATATACTTACGATTTTTCCACAGTAGATAAAAATGCTTGTATCATAGCCTTCAAATCAATAAAACGTTTTTCAGATATGTCCCAGCATATCTTTGTGCATTTCATCGCATTATCTTTAATGTTTCCATGAGTGAAACACAAACAATTCTCAATTGTTTATGTAGTAATACAACCCTCACTATGGTGTCAAAACATTTACTCTCATCAGTGTACCAACTTTCCCATCCCAGAGAAAAACATAATACACAACAAGAAAAGAGTTAAGGGTTCTTCCCCTTTTCCAACTCCTTCTACACAACCTGAGACTTTCAATCCGACTGAGTTATTTCTAAGCCCTCATTGCATTTTTTTTTCTTTTTAAATTTACTCCCTGTTGGGATCTTCCTGCTCTTTTCCTTGAGAAGCCTTGGTTGAGCCTCACCCTAACCTTTTTTGATACATCAGCATGCTTTAATATCAAACTTTTGTTCATAATGGATCATGAACCTGTCCATATTGCACATTATATTTTCAGTTACTCAGAATGGTCAACATTCCTTTATTAGTCTTCTATCCATACATGATGTTTTCAAAATGTAATCCATGATTCTTATATATATATATATATATATATATATATATATATAAGCTTGTAGCTCACTGCCTAATTATCGGTAGTCATTAAGGTTGTGACTTTGTACTCCTAACAAATCCCTCACACAGTTCCTCCACAGGAAACCCCTCCAGCATGAAACTTCTTTATTGCATATCCATCACTATCTGTATTGGCCTCGACCTTGAGTTAATTTCAGTTGTTTACCAAATATTCCATAAAGAATAAAACATACATATTTGTCATGCATCCTAATTATGTATCCACACATATTCTGGTTTTGTTACTTACATCCATGATGTACATAACCATATGCATAATCATAATCTTGTGTGTAGCTTCCCTAGGTATATTTTGATATATATTTTCATTAAAATCACTTAACTCATGGTTGTTCACAGTCATCCTCATGTGCTCTTCAAAGGCATAATCATTTGCCTCTTATCATAACAACAGAGCACCCTTGCTCCCTTACTCTTTCATCTATTTATATTAGTCTTTCTTGAGGGAATGGAACACATTCACCTCAAGCTATCATTCAACACAGAACTTTCATGACTCCTTCATAATGGAGTCAACCATGCATCCATGAGTACTCATTAAACTTTGGCAAGTGAAATTCTTGCATTACTTTCCACTCATCAAGGCAATCATATTGTTCCTTTTGTATGCATATATTCTTACAGGTGCATCACTTGGACCTTTAATATCATTCATATCTAATTAGTATTATTATATGTATTCATGTCAAGAAGTCTCACATTGCATTAAACCCATGCACCCAAACATAGCCAAACATTCATCATGCAAGTTCATTTCTTGCACCCTTTCCATGTCATACATGCACATGGACATATCAAACTTTCAGATCCTCCTCCGAAGGATATTGTTGCCATCCTTATGACAAGCCTCATAGAGACACTCAACACTAAGTTTCCTTCTCAGTTGAGGGCTTGCAGTCATATTATTCTCTTAAGCATGTATACACATATATGTAGGAGCATCTCTTGCACCCTTTTCACATTGATATTTTAGTTTTAATTTATATGTAGGTGCATCTCTTGCACCCCTTTCACATTGATATTTTAATTTTAATATTAGTGTTCTTTAGTGACAGATTGTAGTCACTCATATGACTAGTTTCACAGTCATAATTCATACTAATGTTACCCCTTCTACATAGCAATAACCAACAAGGGTCACAATTTTACTTTCTTACTGGGTTATTCCAGCAACAATTTTCAATCATTATAGGTCAAGTGATTTGACCTTACCATTTCCATCAATCCTCTGATCATGAGAGATCATATACATATACAAGGTTCAATCCTTCACTAAAGAAGTAATTATTACCATTATGGATCCATTCAATCCATTCACTTCCAAGTCTTTCTATTAGTGCTTGGCAACATAATACCACTCCTATAGGATTGGATATCATTTCCCACAAAAAATGATAGGCTACCTTTGCCATAGACTAACGTGATTAATGTTGAAATAATGTAACTGCGAAGAACAATCTTATTATTTTTGTTATTTTATTATTAGGATTAATTCCCATTGTGGATTAATCATGTCGGTAATTGTATTAGGACCAAATCCCCTTTTGCGGATTGGTCATTGGACAATTGTAATAGGCAGAATAAGAAGTCGGCCCCAGCAGTTATTATTGAAGACCCAGAATTAATTAAAGGTGGGTTTACCCACCCAGAGTGAGAGGTCGGCCCTGCCAGTGAAACCCTTTCACACGTGTCAGTCTTGTATATACAGGAGGCTAGAGCCTCACTTTAAACACACAACTCACTTGTTCATTATCTTATGAGGCAAGTTGCAATAACTAGTTAGAGAGAGAAGAAGAAGAGTGGTGCATCTCTTGGGGAGGACTATCTGTATTGATTTGAGTTATCTCTTGAACATTGTATAAGCTATTTATGATAAGGAAGTTTTTGTTGGGTTTTCTTCCCCTAGAGGGTTTCCCAGGATAAACATTGTGTCTCTTGTGAATGTGTATTTCTCAGTGATCTTGTTCTTATGATGCTCTTATCTATTGAAATGCAAAGAACTATAATAATGGTATAAACATTAACATAGTATCATAGCCAACCTGAAGGAAGCACAATTTGCAAGAG
>JASDQU010251513.1:0-12850 GCA_032191745.1 Picea mariana
AAGGGATTTTAAGTCTTCAAATCAAACTAATAATAATAATAATAATAATAATAATAATAATAATAATAATAATAATAATAATAATAATAATAATAATAATAATAGATATTATTATTATTAGTTCAAATAAAGAGGTGTATGAAGAGGTGTAATAGTTCAAACAAAGGGACATAATGCTTCAAATTCATACCTATTAGGAAGAATATATAAACAAAGAAGTAGGGTGAACACAGATGGAGTTGAATTTGTTGAAGTATATATATTTATATATAATGGATTGAATGAAGGTTCATTCTATCAGGTTGGTGCCTATTTACAAGCTGGGTCTTGTATGAGGATTGGATTCCTCACATCTCAGTTGGATCTGAGATCAACAAGATGGGACTTGTTATGAGGGTTGGATTCCTCATTTTTCAGTTGGATCTAAGAACTACAAGATGGGTTTTGTAACAGCGAGCTGAGTCTCTCATAATTGTTTGAATATGAAGATTGATCTTATGTATTCATTCAAGTTAAATAAATAAATAAAATATTTATTCTTTTATATATTGATTGAGAAGTTGAAATAAATATATGTTGTTCAATTAGTTTATGAAAAGTGGAAAATTGTCCAAAGTCTTGTGACACTGATTCACCCCCCCTCTCAGTGTCAAGTGTACATTTCAACAATTGGTATAAGAGTGGGTGCCTTCAACACAGTTTAAACACTGGAAGGTATATTTGGAAGAAATGGGTGGACAAATGGCTATCTCCACAAATGAAGCTCCCTTATTTGATGGAAAAAATTATTCATCATGGAGGAAAAATATGAAAATATATCTGAAGTCAAGAGGATATGGAGTTTGGGATTCAGTAGTAAGTAATCCCTCGCACTTAACTACTTCAAAGAGAAAAACCAAAACTACAAAGGAAGCAAGGAGAATCAATTCATTATCCTTAAAAGCAATCTAGGATGGATTGTCAGACCAAGTCAAAGAAAAGATGAGACACCACAAATATACTAAAGAATGATGGCTCCACCTAGAAAATAGTTATCAGAATGAAACACAAGAAGAAGAGAAATTCTATCAAAGTAAGTAAGAAGACTTAGATAAAGAGGATTCCTGTCAGAATAAAGTACAAAACTTAGAAGAAGATAATTCTTATCAAGATAAGGAACATGATAAAGAAAAGGAAAATTCCAATTAGATTGAAGAACATAATACATAAAAATAGATTTCTAGTCAAAATGAAATGAAAGATTTAATTCAATCTTCAGTCAACAATGAAGAAGATGACCTCATCAAGGAACTGAGGCATTCCTCAGTAATCACTCAAGAAAAATTACATAATCTTAAGAGTGATGTTACAATTGAAATAGAAGAGATTCGTATGGAACCAGGAAATGGTATACATATTAAATTTTATATGGAGGCTATTGAAAATATTGAGTACACAACTATGTGCACTCTAGAAGAGTTGGAGAAACTTAAAAAAAAAGATATGTTTCTACTTCAACAGTTAGATCAATCTAGCCATGAAGAGATTGAACAGAGAGTTCATATAGAAGACAAAGAAAAAGAGATCAGAAGATTAAAGATTGAAGTTGATCATCTGATAAAGGAAATAAAAGAATTAAAGACACACGACAATAAAATAAAAGAAGCACTAAAAGAAACATAAGAATTGGTCAACAGTCTAAAAACTCAAATTGAGGAAACTAGAGAAAGTGAAGAAGTCCTAAAGACCCAATTAACTAGGAAAGAAAATTCTTACCACATGTTGGAATTGGAAATAATCAACTTCTAAAAGATAAATGAAAGTACTAATGTAAATATAATAACTCAAATTGAAGAAGCTAAGAAAAAGGAAGAATCCCAGAAGATTGAATTGACTAAAAAGGAAGAGACACGTCACAAGTTGAAATCCTAAATGATCAACCTTAAGAAGATAAGTGAATACATTAATGCAAATCTAAATATTCAACTCAAGGAGGCCAATAAAAATGAAGAATCCTAGAGGATGCAATCATCCAAAAGGGAAGAATTATGTCACATGTTGAAATTATAAATAGTCAATCTCAAAAAGATGAATGAAAAGACAAATAAGACAGTCAATTTCCAGAATAGCTCAACTATCCTAGATAAGATTTAGAACATTCAAAGATCATATGATGACAAAACTGGTCTTTGATACAATAAGAAAGAAGACAGTGACACGTGGATCACCGTTTACAAACATGGGAAAGGATCATCCTTCTCAAAAGGAAACGATGCAATCACAAACCAATTACAAGCCATGAACTTTGCTAAGGAAGGAAGCTATAGAAGTAAAAATGACGAATAAAATCAAAAGATAGATCTCTCAAGCCAAAATAAATTCAAGAATGGAAACACCTTCAATGGCTATTTATTTTCTTGTCATAAATTTGTCCATAAAGCAATGGACTGCAAGAAACTAGAGAAATGATATGCAAGAAAATCCAAAAACTCAATTAGATGTTGGAGATGCAATTTTGTTGGGAACACAACAAAATTTTTTCATATAATGACATGTTACAACTGTGATAGGTTTGGGAACAAATCCCAAAGCTGCATGAGTTCAAAAATTCAATCCTTAAATAAATCATTCAAGTAAGTGAGAAAAGCTAATAAAAGTTGGAAGAAGAAATGAGATGACAAATCTCCAAAAACACAATTAGAAAGATAAAGTCCATATGGAGAAGAAAATCTGAAGGAGAAAGCAAGAAAGATGATATTACACCTGAAACTGAAGAAATTAATCATAAGAAAATGATGGGTGAAGGTCCTAATAAAGAATGTGAAATTCAATATGAAATAGATCAAGCTCAAGAAATGGAAGTGCCTATGGAAGAATATGGGACAATATCAAATTCTGATGATGTCATAATTTGTTAGCTAAAGAAAGAAAATACAAAAAGAAGTTTAAATTGGTTTCTACAAAATCAAAGGATTATGCCAAGAGTTTTAAAAAAAATAACATATGGAAAATCTTGACTATCTAAAGATTAATGGTCAAAAGAAAAATCATTGGTAGGGTTAGTTGTAGAATACAAGAAGGAGAAAATGGACAAAGAGAAACATCACCTTAGGGGGAGTATGACCTCAAAAGGAGCAAGAAAAGATCCTTTCTGTGACTTTTGTAAAAAGGGGAGAAGAGAAAAAGTAGTAGAGAAGTTAAAGGGGTATTATTCAACAAAGATAACAAAATTGGAATTTCAAAAATAAGAGATATCATTCAACAAAGATCAATTGATAACAAAATTTGCATTTCAACAATTGGTATCAATCCTCAATTTATAGTCTTGTGAAATATCAAAGAAGAATAAGAAGCAGATAAAAAAGATTAGTAAAATTCATATTCTTTTTCTATTTGACAAAGGAAAGTCGGTAAAAAATTAGGGGGAGTATTTTGGTTATCAAATAAGTAAGTAATTAGATTAAGGTTTGAAAGACTTGATCACTACAAATGGGTATCACTACAAATTGGTATAAAAAAGACTACTTATTTGAACACAAATATCCTAATAGACTGAGATAAATAGTTAGTAAATTCAGAAGAGGAGTCTTCTAATTATGACAGGAAGAACACGATTGCAGGGGGAGTTACCCAAGTTTCAATTTTGGTCAGCAACATACATGCATACAAAGATTAATCATAGGGGGAACAACCCTTTTCCATTGATGTCAAAGGGGGAGAGTAACTTTAGAGGAGAGAAGCATCATCACAGGGGGAGTTTGTGTATGAATTTGGTGTGTTTCCCTCAATGACAAAGGAGGAGATTTTTGGACATATTGTCATTGATTATGCATTGTCATTGATGGAAACATGAGTCCAACATGAAAAATAATCAAAAGAAAAGAAAGATAACCTTGGGGCAGAGGAAGATCACCTTGTGGCAGAAGCAATTCACGATCGCTGATGATCACGATATGATCAACAATGATCCTATGATTCTAAAGCTAAGGAGAGGTAGCATGCAGAGAATCCATGTACATAAGGAATAATGAAGTACAAGGAATTAAGAGCTCAGGAGAGTTAGCGACTAAATATTAGTGCATAAATGAATGTATACATAATTATTGAAAAGATCAGGAGAAATAACGATGAAACAGATTAGAAGCAAGAAATGTTAATCAAATCTCAAAAGGGAAAGAACATTACACAAACGCGATCAGGATTGAAATCCCCACTGTAAAACTACAAAAGAATCAAGGGAGAATCTTGTCCACTGATGTAGATTTCTAGACAAACCAGGACCATTAGATGAAGTCAAGATTCTCGAGGTTTAATCAGGGAATATCACTCTGGAAGAATTGAGAATTGGGAACGAATAAACCGAAGTCTCGAAGGCCGAAATGAATCTAGACCATTGATCTAGAACAAATCACGGTCATTGGATCAATGATTCATGAGATCCCAAAATAGCCAAAATCCCAACAACCGTTGGATCATGTTAGGCTGTTTGCATCAAAGAAGGATCATTAGATGAAGTCAATATGATCGAGGTTTAGTCGACGAATCTCACTTTGAGATATTTGGGAAATGTGATAGTATAACCGAAAGTTACGAAAACCGAAATGAACTGATCACAACCGTTGGATCAAGGATTCATGAGATCCTGAAACAATCAAAATCCCAACAACCATTGGATTGTGTTAGGTTGTTCATGTCAAAGAAGGATCATTAGATGAAGTCAAGATGATTGAGGTTTAGTCGGTGAATCGCAATTCGAGAGATTTTGAAAATGGGAGCATATAACCCAAAGTCCTGAAGGCCGAAATGAACTGATCACAGTTGTTGGATCAAGGATTAAGATGAACCTACAACCGTTAGATCCAGGAGGAGAACATGTGCCACATCAGGAGATCCACGTCAGTAGACCATGTCAGCAAGAACATGTGGTGCAATCATATGGTGACAAGTGTCAAGGTCCAGTTGGCACTTTAGGTTACATAAGTCACGAATCTAAATGACACATGGCAGCCACTCGGCCAATGCCAAGTCAACAATGATGTCAACAAGTTACGTCACTCCGGGAGTTTGTCCTTCGGGGGAAACCAACAACTACTCGAAGAAGCAAAGGTTGAAGTCAATGCTAACTGTTGATCTAATATCCTCCAAGGTGAATCATGACCGTTAGATCAAGTCATGGCTGTTGATTTGTTTTAAACCTCTGGACAAGATAGGATTGTCCATCTACGGAAGAAAAAATATTGACCATCCAATCTAATTCGGTGAAATGTACTTCGGAAGGTTGAAAGATTGTAGAGGATGGAAGTCCCGACGTCCTGAAGTAAATAATGGCCGTCCATATCAATGTTTGATTAAGTCATAACTGTTGGATCAAGTACAGTGGAAGGATAGAGTAAACATAAATCACAAAGTAACGCTAAATCGTTGATCTAATTCGGGAGCATTCTCAACCGTTGATTAAGTACAATGGAAGGATAGGGTAAAGTGTAAATCACAAAGTAACGCTAACCGTTGATCTACTTTGGGAGCATTCTCAACCATTGATAAAACATAGTGGAAGGATAGCGTAAGTGAATGTGTTAACCGACATCAAGTGGTCACCACCACTTTATGACTTATTCGGTAGGTTATCATTTCGGAAGAATTGAACTACTCAGAATTCTAGTAACCCAGGGTCTCGGAGTACCAAAGCTCCGAAATAACATATGGACTGCTGCATTTTATGGACACACGTCAACTCAAGATTAACACTTCAATGAAATTTAGTCCGAGAGAATTGGAAGTTTATAAAAAGAATAAACCCACGAAGCCACGAAGTACTGGAGGAAACTACAATCGTCCATCTCACGATTGAATCCCAACCATTAGATAAGGATAAGAAATTGTGAGAAATGAGTCTTTTAAAAAGAATGATCAGGCCATTGATCTGAAATCATGATCAACGATGAGGATTAAAACCGTGAATTAAAGTTTCTTCAAATATATCACTATGGAAGATATCACTTCGGAGATAACAAGATTGGGTGAAAGAAGAGGCAACACTTAAATTAATAAGCTCGTGGTTATACACATATGGTCATATAAAAAACATGGTTTGAAGGAAGCGCCTCCGTAGAACTCAATTTCTGCAACTTTTGCATTGACATGTTTTTAGACAGAACAAAATAAAATGAAAAACAAGGGATTTGAAGTCTTCAAATCAAACTATTAATATTAATAATAATAATAATAGATATTATTATTATTAGTTCAAATGAAGAGGTGTAATGGTTCAAACAAAGGGACATAATGCTTCAAATTCATACCTATTAGGAAGACTATATAAAAAAAGTAGGGTGAACAAAGATGGGTTGACCACATTTTACTATATATGAGAATATCATTAAAGGAAACTAACACAAAGTGATGGAGGAAAGGATGAAATACATGATTCATGAGACTTTGAAAAGTGGAGGGGGCATTACAGAGACCAAAGGGCATAATCAAGAACTCATAGTGGCCCTCATGAGTGAGAAATGCAGTCTTGGGGATGTCTTCCTCTTCCATACATATCTGGTGGTAGCCTGAGTAGAGGTCAAGTTTGATAAAGTATTGAGCCGCACTGAGTTCACCCAGAAGGTCATCTATGATGGGAATGGGGAATTTTTCCTTGATGGTAAGTTTGTTAAGGGCATGAAAATTAGGACACAGGCACTAAGTTCCTTCATTCTTGAGGACCATGAAAGTAGGGGAAGAATAGGGGATGGTACTAGGACGGATAACACTTGCTTCTAACAATTCTTGGACATTTTTCTCAATTTCATTATTTTGAGCAAAGGTATGACAATAAGGGCGAACATTGGGAGGAAGAGTGTCTGGGATTAAAGGAATGGAATGGTCATATTCTCCATAGGAGGGGCGAGGCCCTCAGTATTTTGGAAAATAATGGGATGGCGAAAAATGATAACTTGAAGTTCAGGATGTACCGAGGGTGTCTCAAATTCTTGAATGGAATGGAGTTGGGAAATGATGCCAGAATGACCTTTTTTGAGTAATTTTCCATGTCGTGGGAACTGATGATCTCCGGGGACCCTACTGTAATTACTTGAATTTATACTGTTGTCCTTCATATTGGAATTGCATGGTTAAATCCTTAAAATCCATGGTTATGAGGCCAATAGTGCGTAACCATTCAACACCAAGCACAATGTCACAACCACCCATGTCAATAGAAAACATGTGATATTTCAGGTTATACTGACCAACTTGTAGGTGCACATTTTCACAACGCCCCCCACATTTCATGGAACCACCATTTTCAATCATGATTTGAAAATTGTTGACAACACAGCTATATCAATTGACCTCTTGAGCAAGGTGACGATGAATGAAATTATGAGTGTTCCCACTATCAACTAGGATGATGAATTTTTGGTGCTTAATGTAACCAATCAATTTGAGGGTTTGGGGACTAGAAAAACCTATGATAGCATTCAATAAAATCAGTGGTTCAAATTCGGGAGGATCAATGAGTGATACAATATTATATGTTTAAGGTATCTCAACTTCAAGAGATACCTCAACATATTCATCAGAAACATCCTTTGAAATGGCCATAAAGAGTTTATGTTCTTTACACTTGTGCCTTGTAAAGTATTTGTCATCATAATTATAACAAAGACCCTTGAGTTGGTGTTCGAGCATTTCTACCCATGTTAATTTTTGGACCTTGAGAGGAGTGGCCCGAGGGGCATGGGTGGTGGGTTTAGGGTGGAGAAAAAAAATGGTTTTTTTTCTCTGGGCCAAGATGGCCTGTTGTGCCTCCTTGTCACGTTTAATTTCTTCCAACCAAGTCTGGAGGTGAGACTTGGGCTTAGATTAAATCCTTGAGGCTAGTGATAAAACATTCCTTGAAAAAAGCATTTGTCATGCCCTCCATTCAGAAAGCCAAGTGATCAAAGGAAACCATAAAATATTCCACTGTTCTAGATTGTTTCGACTTGGTCAGACGTCCTAAATGGTGGGTGTCTGTGTCAAAGCGTTCTTACGGCTCAACAACAAACTGTGACCAAGAAACATACCCTTGCCGTGAATTTCTATGCCATTGCCACCATTTCCATTGTTCTAGATCCAAATAGAGAATTTCGTAACGAAGATTGTTCAATTGATCATTAATTCCATGTAGGGAGAAATAGTGTTCCATTTGAGTGACCCAGGTTGTTAGATCTTATCCATCAAATTTGTTCACCTCAACTTTGGGAAGACAAGGGTCACGAGGTAGGGATTTGGAATGACAGTGCAAAGGCTAGTTGGAGTCAAAATATTTAGGAAAGAGAGGTGGGTCAAAGGAGGAAGGACCTTGCAATTTTTTCATGAATTATTGGAGAGAGGAATTGACTTCAGTAGTTTGTCTACGTAACTGTTCCTAGATGTATTCAATTTTGGCATGAATGGAAGGAATTTCCTTATTCACTTTGAAATGAAGGGCAGTAAGGTAGGTATTTAGTTTATGATTGGTTTCTTCTTGGCAAGTGGAAGCCATGAGGGAAAGAGGGGTGGGTCCAAGGACACAAAAGAAGATAAGTGATATATACCACTATGATTAGGGAAATAAGAGAAAACCAATGGGATAACTAGGAAATAAAGGTGTCGGGAGGGTATGGGTCCACAGGGTAAAAAAAAAGGTTAAAATGATAGGTATCACATTGATCAGGATGAAAAGAGGAATCTAATGAGATAGGTCTCAAATAAGGGTATTGGATGGACCCATAATTTTTTTCGAAATTTTTTATTTTTACTCTTGGAAAGTTATACTCTGGCCTGAATAATACTGCAGTGCCAAAATTCCCAAATTCTTAACATAAAAAAATGTGTAGGAATTTGGAAATCAGAATGCAGGAGGAAAGGTTGTGCGACCAAAATATCCCTTTTTTTCCTTGTTGGAATGTTCCCCCCTGGTTAGGGTTTGCTGAGTGCCTATGGAAAAGGGTTTTCCTTGTGCTATAACTCTCTGATATACATGTTGGGTTGAAAAATATTACTCGGCCCAATATCTCAGGTCACCAACTAAGGAGGCTCGACCGTACCCTTATGTGTACAACTCGATTACCCAAGTACTAGAGAGTATCTTCCTGAGTGTTGTTCTCAGTGGAACTTGTTGAAAATTATTCCTGAGCGGATTGAACCCTTGGTATGCACTAATACCATGTTGATCTTTTCCCACTCTCTCAACACTTGACAATTAGCTCAAAATAAAATCACTTTATCTACTAAAATCACAACTGAGTAATAAACTAAACACGCAGTGAAAGCATGAACAAAGAAACCAAATCAAGCACATAAGAACACCAAGATTTCTGGGTAAAACCCCAGAGGGAAAACTAGTCCAATGATGCTTTTATTAAGGTTGAATCAGGGCTCCAATAATATGGATAATGGCCCATTGAGAGAAGTATACACTACAGACAAACCTGGAAACAATTGTGCTATTGTACGACCTGTTCTGGCATATTTCCCTAGAAATCTATGAATTTCACTTCTGTGACCCTGGACATCTGCAAATTTCCCTTTTGTGACCTACAGATATCTGCGATGGTCTAAACTATGACCCACTGATATGTATGGAAATCCCATACAACAATCTTCGTACGAGTCTTCTCTTCCCTCTGGTATTTATCCTTTGAAACCCACCTATGACTGCTTTTGCTCTCTTGTTCTTGACTTGACCTCTAGATGAAATTCCTTCTCTATGTAACAACCCTAGTTAAATAGTTGCATAGGGTTTATCAAGTATAGTTAATTAAATAATTAACTGTCCTAGTGTGTATTAGTTAAATAGAGATTATATATTAATAATATTATTTATTTATTTATTAATTGTTTAATATATGTTGATTAATTAATTAATTGATTAATTAACACACTTAAGGTTTGGCTAAAGAATTAAAGGATTAATAACTTTAATTTATTTATTATAAAACTTTACATATGAAGGGAAAGGGCAGTAAATGGAGGGATAAGGTAATAAATGGAGGGATAAGGTGGGTGGCAATAAATGAAGGAGGAGGCGGTGAATGGGAAAGGATATGAAGGGGAGAGGCATTCAGAAAGAGGACTTTTGGGGAATTTGGGGAGAGGAGAGCATTGAAGAGCAGGGATTGTATTTTCTGGTTTGGAGATTGGGTGAACTGTTGCAGGGGCACCAGGTTGCTGGGAGTTTTGGGCTCGGGGGCCAGGAATCCTCATGGAATCCTGGAGCTAGGGAGCCGGACATGCTTTGTTCCTAGATGGCAGGGAGGAAGATTTGGTTTTGGGCAGAGTCTGGGCAGAGCAACAGAGAGGACAACCAGAGGTTGGGAATTTAGCATCAGATAGAGGTATTTTTATTTATGCATTCTCATGAATATGTGATGGTTATTTAAATTTATTAACATGCTATTCATAAATTTAAATTCTGCTACTTATATGCTGAATAATGAAATTTCTTATTGCTTATACGTCAAAATAATCTAAACTGTTTAAATTTACAATTTTTTTTTAGGATTTGTTAAATTAGGACCCTACACATGGTATCAGAGCCCGGTTTCAAAGCTGAAACCTAGGGCTTGACCACCCACATAATTGTGCAGATTGTTCCCTAAAAACAACTCCTAATCTACAACCCATAAACCTTTTATTTACAGGTCATAAACCTTATGAAGACTCCCATGTTACAACCACCTTTACTAATCCTACTAATCCTCACCTGCACAAAGGAAGGATTAACAAGAATTAGCTTCAAAAATATTTTATTTTAAACCAAAAATTATGAAAGGTATATAAACAATAGTTATATTCAATAATAAGTTTATTATAAACAAAGGATTAGGAAAGTATATATACTAGTTTCCTTATATAGAGGATTATATATACACAATAACGAAAACAAATAAATAGTAAAAAAAAAAATTTACACTGAAACTACCTTGGAATCATTCACAGACCAAAAAACAATCATGCTTTATGTAAGGACAATTTAACCCTATATAATATATATTTCGAACATAAATAGATTGGCCTATGTAGGTCTTGAACATTCACCCAACTCACTTACCAGGCCACATTCTCTTAGCTCACATTCTATATCTCATCGAAGTGTAACATAGTGCATTAATTTACCCATTGAAGAGCCTTTATTTTATTAGTCTAGGTGATAAAAGGGCTTCATCCTGCAATAGAGGTGGGTATTAGTGTGATCCCATAAGAATCGAACGAGTGCCATCAGGTATGTATGGATAGAGAGACTGTAATGTAATGCACTTGTAGAATGAAAGGCGGGGAAATGAGTGAGCTAGGTTTACCTTTGGAGAAAGGAATGATGTGGTCATACTCGTAGCAGAGACATCCCTCACAATGCCCAAACTTTCTGCAGATAATGTTGTCGGCGCCGTCTTTTCTCCATCGTTTTGGATGACGACCTGTCACAACATTTCCTTCTGTAGACACATTAAACATCTCTCATCAGGTCGTCGGTACCACCCACAAAATTTACTACCCTATCCCTCCCTGAAACAATACTTTCCGATATCGTCGACACAAAGGATGATGCATTCCAATATGATCCTGAATTCAATTCTGCGCTCTTCATGAATGTGGTAAACTCATCTCATCCTAGGGATGAAAGATAATAATTAGCAGCCCCACTATCCCCTAGAGACCTGCTACCATAAAACCTTGCAGGACCAGTTCCATGGCCGCTGAGAAGGAGCCTGCCCAAAATAAATTCGCTCTGCACCCTGCTAGGAACAAGGCCTTGGTGCTTGGCAATCAGATTTCTTACCACCATGGACAAAAGCCTTGAGGATGCCATCGCTAGCAGCAACAAATTCTTTTTTTCAACGTTCTCTCCCTTGGATGAATTCAATGAAAGATGCCACCAGTATTTGTAAATACCTTTGTTTTTTTTTGTAGAAAGTGTGGAAACAACAATAAACAATTAAAATAATTTTCCAGCTAAATCATCCTCTAAAACGTCAGGACATGCACGCGATTACTGTGGCAGTGGCTGTGGCAATATATATATATTGTCCAAATGGAGACCTTCGACAAATCTTCTTTGCCAGTTGCCGACTAAACTATTGGCCAGGATTGAATTTCCCAAACGAAAGACGTGGAATAACAAGCCACACAACACAACACAACACAACACAACACAAGTCAAAGCCAGCCGCACCACACAACGCACAAGCACCAGCGATCAACGCCAGAGCCATCCCTGCTCTGGCTTGCTGCCCTGCGATTTGTGGGCTAGATTCACAACCACTAACACACGCATGTGCCCTGGAGTGCTCGCTAAATGTCACACCAGAGGATGGAGAGTCCAAAAGGCCGAACATGAAAAACAAATTTAAACAAAATTATTCCAAGAAGATGAAAAACAATGGCAGCTACGGATTTAACAGTAAATAAAACACACAACAACAAATACCAAGCTCAGCGCACGCGCCCAACAATGGAGGAGAAGCCCACAAAGGAATGGAGGGAATGCGCCACTATACACAACACGCCCTCCAGACCTTGAAACCATGGACACCAAGGTCGACTGAGCAGAGAGATGGCCATGGCCGGCCTCATCCTTCACCCAGAGCATTTGACAAAAAAAAACAAAATGAAAAGGAAGAGAGGGTAGGGTTCGAAGAGATATGGATGAGGAGATTAGGGTTAAGGGATGAGCGTCAGGGAAGGGGGCACGTGGGCCTCATGCGAGGACCCACTGCCCGACTCTAGATTTTTTTATTATTATTTTATTTATTTATTATTTTAATTATTTTAATTTTATTTATTATTTTTAATTGTAATGTAATTGTTTTATTTTATTGTTATTTTTATTATTTTTATAAAAAAAAGAGATATTTTT
>JASDQU010251514.1:4739-16324 GCA_032191745.1 Picea mariana
ATATACATTCCATAAGAAAGCATTTATTAAGGAATTCATTCTATTATTATTTTTACTCCTTCTAGTATTTCCTTATTTCTTTTAATTAAATTATTTCCTTATTCCTTTTAATTAAATTAAGAAAGGAGCAAGGCAGAATGGAATGTAATTGTTTTATTTTATTCGTTCCTTTATTATTTTTTATCAAGATGGTTATGATTGGATGGTAGAGGTAGATTAGTAAGGCAATTGAATAAAGGTAAGGTAGGTTATTATGAGGTCATTTATCATATCCTTGAAATCTAATGCAAGGAGTGTTATTGTAAATATTAGCATAGTATGTCATTGAAGGGTTACTCCTTGCATCTTAATGACTGAAAGGTAAGTGGTTGTATGAATCATCTTACTATGGAATATAATGAAACTTAATGGAAGAAATTGTCCTGCATTTTATTAGTCAATGTAATGCAATATTATTCTTTTATTTAGTTCATGTAAAGCAATATAATTATTTTATTAGTTCATGTAAAGAAATATTATTCTTTCATTTAATCATTAATACGGGTGGTTATTCTTCTTTATGATCGTTAAGGAAAAATGTTATACCCTTGAGTTGGTATTTAAAGAATGATTTATTCTATTTATGCAAATATCAATGATAGGTTGTTTAAATCATTATGACATGGAATCTGGCTTTTAAGTGGTTAAAACCTTATGTAGATCGACTCGGAATGCTAAATTTAGTGTACATGCTGACTAACTGAGTTTTTAAATAATTACCATACTAGCCTTAGGTTGTATTCGGCAAATGATTTATGGCCTGCCATCAGAATGTTAATGTTATTCGAGCGATGGACATTGTCTCGTCCTATTGAAGGTTGGGTTGATGTCAGAGTCCTTGTCACGTGCCTTCTGTAAGGGGGCGCATTTGTTATTCATATTTATGTTGTGCTTGATTGAGGTCGGTTGGTTGCTTGGTCGGTTGTGTCGAGTGGGATGTAGACACCTCCATGTTTCTCAGAACAGTCGGTAGCCCTGAGACCTTAAATGGTTAAAGACAATGGGAAACCGGGCTTGAGCGTTGCTTATGTGTCTTGGAGGTCCTAACCTTGCAGGGTAGGACGGGCGGGAGGTCAGTCGTATTTAGTGGTCAGCTTTACTTTTTCGCTAAATATTTGTGTTGTGCACCTCTGCCTATGGTTGTTTTGTTGTAGTTCTCGTTGAGGCCTTCAGCGTTCTTGTGCTGAACTTCGTGGTTGAGTCTTGTTGTTAGTTGAGTGGCGTCGTACAGTTCAATATGTTGCTACTTCTATACGCGCGCACAAAAAAAGAAAAAAAAAATTGCACCTGTTACTAGAATGGTTGTCGTAACGAGGCAGTTCGTTACAGGAGATCTAAACATTATTTTGATGGCAGAAGAACACTGGGGAGGATCCTTCTTGTTGGGTCCCACTGAAGCCTCCTACAAAGAGCTCTTCGCATCAAACAACCAGATCTATGTCCAGCCTCCCTGTCTGGTTCCAACATGGCGAAACGGGCATTCAGGTAAAGAGGCCATTGCCAGACATCTGGATCAGTTTCTTGTAGATGATGCTTTCTTAACTTCTTCTACTTTTCCATCCTCGTGGGTGGTGTTTCCCTTCGTATTGGATCACGCCCCAATCCTCCTTCAGCTGACGCCCCCCGTGCTACACCAATCGAATCCCTTCAAGTTTAATTAACATTGGCTTCAGTATGAGGACTACTCTGCCTTAGTCCATGGAGTCTGGATGGACCATTTTTTTCTTTCCAAAGACAACCCACAACGACGACTTGCTTGGAAACTTAAGGTTCTCAAATAAAAATTGAAATCTTGGTTTATGGATTTAAAATTAGGGGAAAAGGCCCGATTAAAAAAGCTAGAGTCGGAGATTACAAAGCTCATCATTACATCAACTATTTCTTCCTTGTTTGTGGAGGAGACAACTAGCCTTACGTCACTAGAATCAAACAGGGACTCCATCCTACGGGAGGAGGAAAAGGCTTGGATATTGCGCAACCATGCGACATGGCTAAAGAGCGGAGACTCTAATTCCAAGTTCTTTCACAAGCTGGCAAGTTTTAACAAGAGTAAGAAAACTATTTGGTCTATCGTCAACAACGGGGATGGGACTATTCGAGGGCAGGAAGTGCTAAAGGCAGTGGCAGCCACTCACTTTAAACAACAATACAAAGCTTCCAACAACCTAAATCTCCTTGAAAAGGCCTTGACTGTTGGCTTTTTCCCACATTTTATTTCTGCAGAAGCTGCTTCCAAGATTTTTAAGCCCGTTACACTTTCAGAGCTCAAAGACATTCTGATACATTTTAAAAAGGAGAGAAGTCCTGGGTCGTATGGCTGGACAACATAATTTTTCATTTTCTTTTTCGATCTCCTAGGCATAGATCTTCTCCAGATGGTGGAAGACTCTCGTATTAAAGGTAAAATTTCTGGAAGCCTAAATGCTACTTTCCTGGTCCTGATCCCAAAAAAAAACAACTCACTCTCTTTCAATGATTTCCGACCGATCTCCCTCTGCAAACTCATCTATAAGTTAATCTCAAAAGACATCTCTAACGAGATCAAGCCCTTCCTTGGAAGGATTCTATTAGCAGAAAAAATCTGATTCCTAAAGGGAAGAAGAATCCAGGATGCTATCGAAGCAACCCATGAGTGCATCCACAACATCAAACAAAAAAAATTAAAAGCGCTGGTCATGAAACTTGACCTCAAATAAGCTTTCGATAGCATTGATTGGGAATTTCTCAGGCTTCTGATACATGCTATTGGTTTTGGTGACAACCTTACAAATTAGATTCTAGCGTGTGTCACTAGTGCCAACTTTGCAGTTATAATCAATGGAGAGGCCACAAGTTTTTTTAAAAGCGAGAGGGGCCTCCATCAATGATGCCCACTCTCTCCCTATCTCTTTATTTTGATCATGGAAGGCCTTAGCCTCCTTCTCACCAAAAGATTCACTGAACACCAAATCTCCGCCATTAAAATTTCAAAGTTCATAAAGATCGTTCACCTTATGTTCTTCGACGATGTTCTCTTCATGACGACAGCTGATCTAGTGGAGTGGACTGTTATCCAGGATGTGTTATTTCGCTTCTGCTCTATCTCAGGACTTTCCATCAATCACTCAAAATCCTCAGTCCATTTCTGGGGACTATCGGAGCCTGAAATTCATCGTCTCAAACTTTCCATTCCTTTCACTTTTATTGACCTGAGTGAAGGTTTCAGTTACCTTGGGTTCCAGCTCAAGCTAGGAGCCTCCTCTCCCGAAGATTAGCAGTGGCTTGTTAAAAATTTTGAAAGAAAAATAGGCGACTGGTGTAACAAATGGCTTTCTCTCGGCGGTCGTCTCACACTGGTTAAATCAGTGCTAGAAACCCTGGCAGTTTTCTAGATGACCTTGGAGAGGATTCTTAAAAATATCATCAATACTCTCCGAAGACTCTCTTCCAACTTTCTGTGGAATGGCCATGGGAGTAAACATAGTTTTCACCTCTACAGTTGGGAGACATTAACAAAACCTAGAAAGGTAGGTGGATGGGGTCTAAAAAACCTACCCACCTTCAAGACAACCCTCCTGGCTAGTTCTTTTTGGAGAGTTGTTACTCACGACAACATTTGTCACCGAATTTTATTGGAAAAATACCTAGGCTTCCTCCAACACTATGACTGGCTTCATAAGCCAACCCTTCAGCTAAAGAGGGCATCCACGTTCTGGAAGGGCTTGGTTGCTTCCTCTCCTGTAATTATCCATTGGCTCTGATGGAAGCCGGGCTCTAGCACAAAGATTAAAATCGAAAGGGGTATGATTATTGGCCTGGAGGACAGATTGCTTCTCCCTCCAGCTTTGTGTTCGAAGCTCTGCTCTTAAAATTTACTGCACCTTGCATAGGTTAGAATTATGACTGGAACTCCCTCTCTCCCAGATAATTGGATGGGATGTAGCGAGCTGTCATTTCGTGGGCGGTGGGCAATTGATTGGAACCGTTTCACTTCTGCACTTAAAAGTGCTGGCATCTCCCTTGTAGATGAGTCGAATTCTCTATTGTGGGTCGGAGGGGATGCTTCGGGCATCTTATCTGTAAATAATATCTATGATGCACTTCGAAAACAACAAAATCTCGGACCCAATTTCACTTGCTTCTGTCAGCTTTGGAATTGGAAGGTTCCCCTAAAATATAAACTTTTTGTTTGGCTCGCAGGCAAAGGAAAGATATTAACTTGGGAATCACTTTGTCGGAGAGGATGGGAAGGGCCTGGAATATGCCCTGGTTGTCGCCACGAGCTGGAAGACATACACCATCTTTTGATTCACTGTGAGTTTTCGATGGAGGTATGGAACAGACTGTTAAAACATTATAATATTCCTTTCTCCTGGAGTAGAGACACAATCTCTGATTGTTTCAACTCGTGGCACTTAAATAACTCCACTCCAATTTGTTTGGCTGCGCACGTCAGCTAGCAACTCTGGATCGAACGTAACAGAACATTGTTTGAGGATCAACTTCCTTCAACTGGCAGCTGTCAATAGTAAATCCCTTCCTCTATAAAGCGATTGACGTTAGTTTTCCTGAAGGGTACACCCTTGCATGATTTGAAGGAGCGTCCCAGTCAAATGGTTTCTGCTATGGGGCTGGAGGTATTTTCAAAGCTCATCCGTCGAGAATCACAAAGTGGTTTCTCAACTGTGGTCCAGGAACAAATACTAAAGCGGAGCTCATGGGGCTTTGGGCTTCCCTCTCGCTAGCTTCTACTTGGTCCATCAATCATTTTCTCGTCCACGGTTACTCGAGAGTCATCATCGATTGGATTACTCAAAAATCCAAGACTCATTCAGTCCACGTCGAATGCTGGAAACAAAAAACGCTAGATCTATCCAAAAGTTTCACAAACATCAGCTTCCAGCACATTTCCAGATCTTACAATACTGAGGCGGATGCTCTCTCAAAGAGAACGTTAAATGAGGAGGCAGGGAGACTCTCGATCTTCCATTCCGATAGAGGGATTGAGAGTCATATTTTCCACTTTAGCATCTACTGATCGTTGAATGCCGTTCTTCTTTACTTTGATAGTTTTGACAGTTTTGACAGTTTTCTTTGAATGCTTCTGAAAAGCAATTTATGGTGATTGTATCTCACTGTTTTTACAGTATTCGAGGGTCTTGCCTTGAAGCAGGGCTATTAGTGTTTTTGTATTGGTCGTTTTTTCACTGTTATTATTAGCCTACCACAGTCCATAGTGCACCGTTGTTTCACTGTTGTTTTCCTTGTAAATGATTTTATACCTTATATAAACTCGAAAAAAAATTTTCATGGAAAAAAAAGTTTAATAAGATGATCATGTTAATGTTGTGAATTGTATGGACATGCTTAAATTTAGGTTTGATAAGATGATCATGTCAATGTTGTATGGAATTTTTCAAAATATTAAAAATAAGATTAATAAAGATTTTCTCAAATTACCTTTAGGAAATACGCTCTTCACAAATTCATAAATGGGAGTCGTCAAATTTTGAAATTGGATTATAATGCATGATTCTATTTCCTACAATAGAATAGGGATTAATGAATAGCACTTCTTTTACGAAGTGTTTAAATGAGTTTATTGAGCTTATTATTTTGGTAGTCTAAAAGTTCTACCTTTTTTCCTTTGGGATTTCTGTTTATTTTTGTCGGAAATTCAGTAAAAAAGTGTTTGACTTGCAGATTTGAGTGTATAAGTTTGTATAATCCAAGTTCCTTAGGGGTTTTTCAACAAGTTGAATCCATTTATGGATTTAGAAATTCAATTTAAACAACATAAAATTGTGATTTCATCCCTATTTATGTTATTTTATTCCAACTAAAAAGACCAAAACTTAGAAAAGGTAGACAATGTATCTTATTTTAGAATTTGTTTTCCTCATTCATAAAATAAAGTAGTTTCTAGTCTCTAACCTAAGAGACACAAGGAAAAAGTCCACTATAGGAGGAGGACCTGTTTCTTTGAAAATATCTTTCCTTTCATTTAAAAGCACACGACATCATTTATTTCAATATAATCTTCCTTTCCAAAATCTAATAAATGAGGATGTGTTTTCATTCTCTTACCTTTAGTTAAAAAATATGGCATCATGTCTTTCATCATAATATATGAATTTTAGTATAATTACTCATAATTCCCCCTAACCTAAGAAAACAATTACCACTATGCTAAGAATAAGGCATGATGTGGAAGTATCATCATACCATACCCCCACTTGTCCATGAATATGGTGCAGATATTTATATAGATTTTCAACTCAAACTCCTAGTTTCTCCATAAATCAAAAGATGATATAGAGTAATCATTCTAGGATTCACAAATACATACTTTATTGTAGGTAGACTCTGAAATCTTTCCTCTACCAATACACAACCCAAATATGAAAGGATTAAAAGACATTAAGAGGATGCATATTTCTTCATTCTCACAACAAAGAGAGGATATTTATCACACTTTTTTGGTATGTAGTTGGGCTCAAGTAATAAAAAGGATTAACTCAAATATTTTAATGTAGAAATCTACACAACTGAAGTTTCCTAATAAAATCCACATTATGGAAATTTATTTTTCTCCTTTATAAAGATTATAAGGTTAAACATAAGATGACTGGAAATTTATTTTTCTCTAAAATATTTATAAAGTTAAACATAGGATGGCTAGTTAAAACAACGTGGTGGGACTAAAATATCCTATATAACCATAATTTATACAATTTAAAAATAAACATTTATGTTGTGAATTAATTTATACAATTTAAAAATAAGCCTTTATGTTATCAATCAATCATGACCCTCAGACGATATGAGAGAAAGTGAGTTGTAAGGATGGAAGGAGTATGAAGAATATCATAGCAAATAAATTTACTCAAGGTCTTTCACTCAAGGTCTTGAGCCCTGCTCATATTATCAATCCTCTTCAATATAAATAGTGCAAAAACCAATATATAATTAAATAATGAGGATTTATTTTGATCAACTATGTTTTGTAGTTTAAAATTACTTACGTGCCTTGAATCCGCTCGAAAACCAATATATAATTAAATAATGAGGATTTATTTTGATCTATTTTGTAGTTTAAAATTACTCACATGCCTTGAATCCGCTCGAGATCTTGAACTCTCCTCATATTATCAACCCTAAATATAAACAGTGGGAAAACCAATATATAACTAAATAATGAGGTTCTATTTTGAACAAATATGTTTTTTACTTTAAAATTTCCCACAAGTCCTCAATTTACATAATCTACATAGTTATTTGTTCAAGTCTAGTTAATTTTAATTCATATTTTGAAATTCCTTCATAATAGTTATTTTTTAATTTCAATACACTTTACAATTTTTTTATGATAATTAAATTAATTTGATAGGGATAAACATTAAAAATCATTAAGGTTCTCAAATTATCTATTTTTTTTGGGTTACTCATCTTTGATATTAATTTGATAATTCTTAATTAATAATATTCCATAAGGATCTATGAGCCTCTTTGTAAACCATGAGCATATTTGATGAGTGGATTCCTAAATAGCCCTACATAATTCAAAGGGAAGCCAATTAAGATCATAAATTTAGCATCTACCATGTTTTTGATTAATTCAACTAGCTCTTATATTGGAACAAGACAATGCAATTGAATATTTGGTGACCCCAATGGCTTGGATGACATCATGTATTTACAAATTTCATTCCTTACTCAGTCCTCCATCTAAGGCTTAAAATGATTTCATCTATCTATAGTCTTCTTAGCCCTAAGATGTTTTTTTTTAGATTGAGATGAGGAGGATGTGTTTTCATTCTCTTACCTTTCATGAAAAAACATGGCTTCATGGCTTTCATCATAATATATGAATTTTAGTATAATTACTCATAATTCCGCCTAACCCAAGAAAACTATTACCACTATTCTAAGAATAAGGCATGATGTGGCAGTATCATCATACCATACCCCCACTTGTCCATGAATATCGTGCAGATATTTATATAGATTTTCTACTCAAACTCCTAGTTTCTCCATAAATCAAAAGATGATATAGTGGAATCTTTATATAGATTTTCAACTCAAACTCCTAGTTTCTCCAATACATATTTTGTTGGAGCTAGACTCTGAAATCTTTCCTTTACCAATACACAACCCAAATATGAAAGGATTAAAACACATTAAGAGGATGCATATTTCTTCATTCTCACAACAAAGAGAAGATATTTATCATACTTTTTTGGTATGTAGTTGGTCTCAAGTAATAAAAAAGATTAACTCAATTATTTTAATGTAGATATCTACACAACGACGTTGGTTATCATTGCTTAGTGAATACGAATTCAAGATTGCTTACATAAAAGGAACAACGAACCGAGTGGCAGATGCATTGAGTCGAAGACCACACATCTTTTCGGTGTTGCCGCTTCAGACAAATCTATGTGAAAAAATTCTAACTTTACCATGTGACAATGACTGGTACAAAGGGGTTAAGCATTTTATCGGACAAAACACAATGATGGTACCAAGATTTGAAGCATTTACGTTTGACAAAGATGGATTATTGAGGTTTAAAAATCAGCTTTATGTACCACCGAACGACGAGTTGAGGAGTTCGATCCTAAATGAGGCTCAAAGAGTAGTGTACATGGCTCACCCGGGAATCACGAAGATGAGGATTGACCTTAAACCCTTATTCTTCTAGAACGGATTGAAGGAAAACATAGTGAGCTATGTGGCTAGATGTCTAGAATGTCAGCAGGTGAAGGCTGAACATAGACATCCAACAGGACTACTACAACCACACACTATTCCGGAATCAAAATGGGAGGTCATTTCGATGGATTTCATTGTTCGTTTTCCACTAACGACAATGAGACACGACTCGATTTTTGTGGTACTCAACACTTTGACAAAGAATGCTCATCAGTGAGATGTGAGGTTTCATGGCATGTCGAAGAAGATTATATCCAATCAAGGATTGATGTTTACTAGATGATTTGGAATAGTTTCCAAGAGGCCTTGGGAACCCAAATTAACTTTAGTATTGTATATCACCCAGAGATGGAAATGCAGACTGACGGACCTTGGAAGACATGTTGCGCATGTATGTGATGGACCAATAGAAGCGTTGGGAAGAGTTCTAGCCATGGGTAGAATTCTCTTATAACAACAATTACCAAAGCACGATTAAGATGGCACCCTTCGAGTTTTTTTATGGTTGACCGTGTTCGACTCCTTTGAGTTGGGATAAACTTGACGATAGGGCCCTGGTGGGACTGGAAGTGATCCAAGAAATGGAAGATTAAATATAGACTATAAGACAAAGGATCAAGGAAGCGCAGGATCTACAAAAGAGTTATGTCAATGTGCATCGTGTTGACCATAGTTCCAATGTGACAATCGAGTATTTTGCAGTTGAAACACCATAAGAGTTCGATCAAGTTTCGAAAATGGGCTAAACTATCTCCTAGTTTCGTGGGATCCTACGAGATTGTGGAAAAGAGAGGCTTGTGGTGTAATGACTAGCCTTGCCTAATTTTGAGGTGTATGCAAAATAAATTTCACATCTCTGTTTGAGCCTTTATGATTAGTTATTCTACAAATGTTTTGACTTGAGGACATCGTGGGTGTCGGACGAGGGTGCACTCGTGGTTGAGCCGATCCACATCCTCGATCATCGTATTCGACAGCTATGATGTCGAACAATAGATGAGGTCAAGGTCCAGTGGGACAAATATAGTCTGCACTCGGTGACCTCAGAGGACGCATATGATATGCACCATCAGTTTCCATTTTTTTTGGATAGATAGACTTATGATACTATGATACACATTATTTCGGCACTTATGTATTGTAAAACTTAGGGACAAATTTTAGACCAAGAGGGGTTGTATGTAACATCCCACTCTTGCCCGCCTTGAGCGAACTTATTTTTTGAGGACACTTGCTTGGAAGTAATCTATATTATTATAGTATTGGGAATTGGATTATCATATGAGGCATTATGGATATGATGACATGTTACGTTGTTGTATTGATATAGATTGGTGTTATTGACTCGGTTCTCCTGAGTATGTAGGATTTTGGACCTCGTGGATGCAGAGGCATCGATGAGACCCTTGGACTCCGAACTGAGTCAGGGAGTGGACTATTGGGGTTTGATTGTTGTATATATGACCTATGTGCATCTGATTAGATGTTATGATTATAGATTTTATTTCTCTAATGATCTGGTTATGATGCAGGCTAACGATAGCTTACCGACCAGATTCACATGTGGAGTAGATGGGTCACGCGTGACTACCAAAGGCGTTGAGGGAGATGTGTGGAAAGAATCCCTTCCATAGCCTAATGTCACTCCTATCGTGACTCAAACTGTAGATTAACGATTACCTAGTTCGAGAAGACCCACAATGTCATAAGGGAAGACTGCGATAGTCTCTCATGATGATTCTAAGGGGCACGCAATAAGGAAGGGGCCTTATTTCTTAGAGGCCATTAGTCTCCCATAAGATCACCTGGTGGAGTATTGAATCCAAAGGTTTTTGATGTCTACCAAATCATTCAAGAGGCGAGCGACACCCTTGGAGCACGTAGTTTGTCCTGAAGGGAACATCGCCCAAGAAAAATGAAAAGAGGCGAGTGACACCTTTGGAGAACGTAGTGCGTATTGAAGGGCACGATGCAGAAGGGGAACAAAATGAGGCGAGTGGAACCCTTGGAGCACCTAGTGCGTCCTAAAGGGCATGCCATGTTGTTAAATAATAAGAGAATAAACCTATATGGCCTTAGAACGAATAACACGATAAGAAAGATTTAAACACAATTTCCCTAATAAAATGTTGCCCAACCTCGAAAATTAAAATCTAGGTCTAATGTGATATTTTTGGTAAAAAGTAAAAATAATAATAATCATCATTAAGTTTCTTTTTGGTAAGAAACTTGATTAAATTATTAAAATCAAATGATTCAGGGATTTAAAATTAAAAAAAAACATATGATTTTTTTGTTAAACATGCTAATTAAAATTTATTAATTAAAAAGAAAATGGAGAAAAAGATAATTGTCTACACTTAGTAATTTGAGTTTAGATAAAAAGGGAAAGAGGGAAATTTAAAAGAATTAGGAAACTAAGGGAAAAAGGGGGAAACATAAAGAAAAAGGGAAACATAAGGAAAAAGGAGAATGACCAACTTAGCAAGGAATCTTGGCTTTAAGAACTTTCTAAATTAAACTCAACTAGTAAATTAGTAAGGGGGAAAGTCACTAAATTGTGTAAGGGAATATTGGGACACCTAGGAGCGATTCTAGGAATGCTTTTAGGTGGGTGAGGTAAATAGGAGTAATTAAATAATTAATGAGATTAATTTCTGGTGCAACAAAGGAGATGGGTGACACATGTACGGGGAGGATTTTTTATGAATTAAATTATTGAACAATAAATTAAATGGAAATTTGGGAAAGAAGTGACTTAGAAATTATATATAAAGGAGGCAGGAGGAGAAGGATGGAGCTGTTCTGTTATGTGTAATGTTACATTGAGGAATTTTAGACTTGACTGACTT
>JASDQU010251520.1:1261-16279 GCA_032191745.1 Picea mariana
TGTCGTCTTCCCTACAACACCAAAACTTTCAAATATGAGATATTGTGTGATATTTCTTTGCTTCAAGTTTGTGATGTTCTTTTAGGACAACCATATTTGTGGAGGTGACATGTTGTGTATGAGTCTAGACCCCACAATGTTATTATTACTTTGGGTAGAAAATTGTACAGGATACTAGAGGTAGCGCCACCTACCGCTATTTCTTTAATCTCTACTAAGAAATGCAATAAGGTCATTTCAAAGACCGAGAAGTTCATATTCTTTATGATCCGAGATCAAAGTAAGTAGAATGTCATCACCACATCTTTGTCCTCTACAAAGAGCCTCTCTTTGCAACACAAGAAAATGGATGGGATCCTGGAAGAGTACATAGACATCTTCTTCTCACTCACTAGGGTACCTTCGCACTACCAAGTCAAGCATCTAATTGATCTAACGCTAGATGAACCTCTTCCTAATGGACTAGTCTATCGTCACTCATTGATGGAAAATGGTGAAATAAAGCATTAGATCCAAGATCTTATTCAAAAGGGGCACATCACACCCAACTACTCCCCTTGGAGAAGCCCGATTGTACTGGTGTAGCACAAATATGGGACATGGAGGCTCTACATTAATTACAGAGCATTAAGCAAAATCATATTCAGGAACCGGTATCCAATTCCCCAAATTGATAACCTTCTTGACCAACTCAACGGGGGAAATTTCTTCAGCAATATTGACTTAAAGTATGGCTACCACCAGGTTCCCCTTGAACCTAAACTATGTATGGAAGAGAACTTTCAAATCTAAAGAAGGTCTCTTTGAATGGATGGTCATGCCCTTTGGCTTAACAAATGCACTATCCACTTTCATGAGGCTGATGGATGATGTATTAAGACCCTTGACCAACTCTTTTGTGGTGGTTTATCTGGATGACATCCTCATCTTCAACCAAACTTGGGAGGAGCACATACAACATGTTCAACAAGTTTTGAGCACTCTGCGAGAACACAAGCTATATGCCAACTTGGAAAAATTCTCCTCTGGCATTAACAGAGTCCAATACTTGGACTACATTTTTTATGAGCATGGGGTACATGTGGATCCACCTAAGATCCAATTCATCTCTTATTGTACAAACCCAACCAAACTAACCGAGCTTTAGATCTTATTGGGACTTTCCAACTTCTACCGACAGTTCATGTTGGGATTCTCGCATATTTCATGGGCCCTTGGCCAAGTGACCAAGGGTGGTGGCAGGGAAACATTCGCATGGGGGAAGGCACAAAAATGAGCATTTGATGATCTGAAACATTGCTTTTTCTTAGCTCTAGTACTCTCCTTACCCAATCTGCAACAACCATTCAAGATTGAGACAAATGCATTTGACTATGCTATAGGTGTATTTCTCACTCAACACGGTCATCTAGTAGCATACCATAGTGAGACACTCTCAGATACAATCCAGAATTACCCCACCTATGACAAGGAAATGTATTCCATTGTGAAAGCCTTTTGTCAATGGAAACATTACATTCTAGGAAAGGAGATAATAATCCACACTGATCACAAGACTTTGAAGTTCATATAGACACAAGAGAAGTTGCAAAATGAACGCCATCAAAAGTGTTCCACATACCTACAACAGTTCCATCTCAAAATAAAGTATAATACATGGATCACAAATCATGTCGTTGACTTCCTCAGTCAACATCTCATGGCTACACTCAACATCGTTCTCTATTCCTATGGGCATGAGGCATCAGAGTGGCCCCAAATTTGTCAGCAATATCCTCACTTCGCCACTACCTATCAGCTCTTGGGTACATGCAAAAATGTCATCGATTTTCATATTCAGGATGGACTGTTATGCCATCTAGGCCATATTTTTTTTCCTACAATCGAGCATGCAAAGATGATTTTGGAGGATCACTACATTCGGATGGAAAGAAATTTTGGCGTGGAGAAAATTGTGGTCGTTCTACAGAAAAATATATATTGGCCAAAACTTCAACATGACATCATCAAGTATATCAGATCTTTCACTACCTATTCCATTTCCAAGCCAGCCATAAAGAAGAAAGGTTTATACACCCCTTTTCCTACTCCCAAGAGGCCTTGGAAATCCATCTCTATGGATTACATGTCTGGCCTTCCGTCCACCAAGAAAGGCAATGATTTCATATTTGTGGTAGTTGATTGGTTTTCGAAGATGGCCATTCTCACAGCCTGCAAGAAGAGAATCACAGTTGAATATAGTTCCAAGCTCTTCTTTGAACGAGTGTGGGTCATTTTTGGGATACCAAATACCATCATCTCTGATCACGACAACAGTTTCCTCCACATATTTTGGTCGAGTCTCTAGTCAGTCTTGGACACCAAGCTCACTAAATCCACTACCTTCCACCCTCAAACCAATGGATAAACAGAGGTCATCAATAGGATGATTTTTCACATCCCGTGCATGTATAAGTCTAAGCATCCATGTACATGGGATGAGAGTCTTCCCTATGTTCATAAAATCTACAAAAGAGCTCTCCATAAATCCATCGGTCGTAGTCCCTTTCAGGTGGGGCTGGGATTCCAAATCTTGGGTCCCATTGATGTTTCACTACCTCTTGAAACCGCACAAAAAGATTCTTCCCATGTTCAGTATCAGGCTAACAAAGCCACCAAATTAATTGAGAGGATTCAACACATCCACCAACAAGTCTATGAGAATTTGCAAAAAGCCAATGCTAAGTACAAGTACCACACATGTTTAAGGTGGGAGACAAGGTTTAGTTGAATTTTCACAAACAACGCCTTACAAGGCCCCATCGAGAGTTGCACCCACTTCTTTATAGGAATTACACCATCACCAAGGTTGTGTATGACAATTCTTTTGAACTCAACACTCACCCCTTCCTTGGCTTGTACCAAGTGTTCAATGTGGACCTCCTCCGACCATATTTTCCACCATTATTGGACACCTCGAATATCGAAGAACAATTGAAACCAATAGAGCTCAACATTGACAGCATGGAACAATCATCCACTGATTAGATAGTGGACACAAAGGTCAAGGAAACTCGCCAGTAGAGGATCCAACTTTATCAGGTTGTCAAGGCAAGGCAACTCCTACACCAAGGCAAGTGGCTCACCTGGAGCCAAATTCAGCATAAATTTCCTCACCTGATGGGGTCACTCAATGCAATGGAGACCATTTCTTCCTAAGGGGGGAGGATTTATCCAAGTGGATATCAGGGGCCACCCACCTATTCCAACTAGATCCTCTAGACAATTTTTAGTTCAACGTGTTCTTCTATAATTCTTTGTAATTGTGGGTTCTTGTTATAACCCTAAATTGCACCAGACATGCTTACTTGACATCATACCATCTCATTTGACTTATTTTCCAAGCCACTATTAAACAACTTCTTAACAATCACTCTTTTTGAAGGCTTACACACCCTTCTCCACTACTGCACGCGTGTGTACACGGGTTGACCCACTACAGCCCGTGTATACCTAAAAAGCATGAAAAATTGGAAAGTTGCAGACGAAACACACAGTTTTGGGTAAGTTAACTAAACCAAATAACCGTCCATAGTCAATCACTCGACCAAATAGCTAGCCATTTCTAGCCTATAAAAGAAGGGGTAGGGGTCCCATTTGGAAGGAGAAAAATCATAGCAAAGAAACCATACCCAATTTTGTATTCCCCTTGCCCCAACCTTTTGCAACTATTGTGTGAAGAGAAGCATATACAGAAGTAGTTGGAGCATAGTTGAAGAGGATCCTAGGACCAAATTCGAGGAGTAGTGGTCGATCTCACCATTGTAAGGTTACTTTTGTGAGATTAATAAAAGACGCACTTTTCCCGTCCCACCATATGAGATTGTCAATATTTAAATTTGATTATATTTTGATAGAATCTCTAAGCCATTAGTTTATAGGTTATATGCATGTGGAGTTATTTGTTTGTCTTTTATGAATGCAGGTTAGCGTTGGGAGGAGATTTGTAGTCAAGGAGTGACCAAGCATTAAAGGGATCGACATCAAACACATAAACTAAGGTACAATAGCTGGATCTCTTTAGCCTTGTATTTTCATATGAGTAATGGGAGTTATGCTTGGGATGTTGGTAGAAAGTAGGAGACTTTAAGTCATTTTTGCATGCATGATAAAACCCTTAATGCTAGTCCATAGGAGGGATTTCACACCCACAACAGAATTGGCGACCATGTTGGGGAAATCTCTAGGGTTTTCCGGGGATACCTTTTGGGTATTTTAGAATTGGTTTATTACCTTTTTTCTAAGTTTTTTGCAAGAGTCTGAGCTTGTAGGGATTCTAGTTTCCCATACCAGTACTCCCTGCATGATTGCTTGGCTATTTAATTTTCATCCCAGAAATTTACAGAGGTATACGCAGCATGCAAAATCCCTTCCCACATATACACGCACCCTACCTTTAGACAACCCGCATATATCCATTGGGCTGCTGAAGTGTCAATTGCGTGGTTAAGTCTAGAATTGTTTTTTTAGAGGCAATCATCCTCTTTCCCTATCAAGAGTGATCCTTCTCAAGGGTTTCCTGGATTTGGCCATAGTCTTTGTGTTGTAGTCTATAGCATAAGAATAGCCTCAGATTAGCTTTGTTTGATCAAAAATTTTCTTGCATTTTATTTGCCAAAGTTATTTTCTCTGTCTCTGAGGGACTCTGGTTTTTAGTACCAGTGCTCCCTGCCTGGGATGGATTTTGTTTTTCATTTTTTTTTTTGAGCATATACAAAGCTATATGTTCCCTGCACTAGTTCTACATGGGTTCATACTCGCTCTGCCTTTGGACAACACACATATATATTCTAGTTGTTGTGGTGACAGTCGCATATCTATGTTGGGGAGATATTTTGACAGAGAAAGGTAGTCATCCTCTTACCTATCAGAAGCTAGTCTTTTCAGGTGTCTTTTTTGTCTCTTCTATGGTCTTTATGATCACTGTTGGTAGCCTAGGTTTGACCATAGCATAGTTTTCTTTTCATCAAACAGATTTCTTGAATTTTCTGTAGTAGAGTCTTAGAAAAATCTGTGAGTTTTTTTTTCTGAGATCAACCCTTTTTGAGTTTTTGGTCAAGTGACTCCCTGTGATCTATAGTAGGGCCAGAAGTGATTTTTGGTTTCTGTTTTGTCTTCACTTTATCATTTTTCTTGCTTTAGAAGAAAGAAAAGGAATCCATTTTTCAATTCTAGTATTTTGAAGCATGTTGAAAATTTTTACTTCTTGTTTTGGTTAAAGAGTTGGTTGTTTGCATTAATCAATAGAAAAAATATTGTTTTCATAAGTTCTTGGCTGATTGAATTAGGAAAATAAGTAGCTTGTAGTCGAGCAAAATCTTGTTTGATTTTTCAATTAAAATATCTTGAAAAAAAAAAGTTTGAAAAGTTGGTTTAAAAAAAAANCAATTAAAATATCTTGAAAAAAAAAAAGTTTGAAAAGTTGGTTTAAAAAAAAAAAAAAAAAGGGAAAATCTGATGGTGTCAAGAAGAAGTTATTTTGTTTTCAGCTTGTTGTTTATCTTCTCTTTCATCTCTCAAAACATCACCAGTTTCACTTTCATAACCTTTGACTTAAGACAAGCCCATAAAAATTAACGATTAATTAAAAATCAACTAGACTTTATGTTTTGTAGGGTACATCAACTAGTCTAGGCTAGAGCCTTGATTTAGGATTGGAGAGGAAACTCTTCAAGGATGAAAAACAAACATAAGAGTCTGTGCTAGGGAGTGTCAAAATTCTAGTATCATAAAATTTATCTGGGACCCCCCTCTAACACAGGGGATAAACATGAGGTCGTGTAAGGAAAGGTAGCAGAGATAACCCCTCCAAATCCGGACCAAACATAGTGGGGAACATATATAGAGGGCTTGTCTTGGGATTCTGTTGATTTCATTTGCCATGGAGCTTCGTAGGTATTGAATCCATTCAAGGTCCTCAGTTGTCTTCCAGAACACTTTCTTTCGATACCCTTGATAGGTTTTGGGCTTCATACCCTTCTCATTGCGGTCCACCCACCTGATGACTGTTTGCACGCTGGCAACCTAGTTGCCTATCTTTCTAGTGACTTACACAGGTGACTGCGGGGGTATACCATGGTACCTAGGACAAACATCAGGCCATGCTTTGTACAGTATACCTGGAGGGTGCTTACGTATTCGAATTGCACTTGCCCTAGTAAGTTGCTCTAGTGTTGGTTGTTGTAACTGTTCTTCCAACTAGTTAGTGACTGCATGTTTTATCTCATAGGTACTTTTTAGTGTGTGCTAGTTTTCAAACGATTATAGATTTACCTAGTGTGTCTTTTCTCTTCTCACATAGTGGAGGATCAGGAGTTCCACCAGTCCCAGAGGCTTTTGGGCCTGCTTCCAGTTAACCTCGAACCCCCCCACCACCGCTAAGGCGAAAATTAGACCAGCAAGGGTCTTTTGAGACAACCGGGTTACAGGAGCCAATCATTTTTTACCTCAGAGCAGAGGCTCTTGGTCCTTACAACCCTCCCATCACTGATTTATCAGTTCCCATAGTCATACAGGTTCTACCTTACAAGCATCCAGTAGTGTCACCAACAACAATGGAAGCACATGCTACCACTTCTTCAAGGAATACTGATATTTCCTTCACGACTATCACTAATGGGGGTGTTCCACCTCGTAACCAACTGTCTTTGGTCCGGGCCACCATGGTCTTGATTGCTTCTACCTCAGGTAGCGGTCCAATTCCATCTATGGTGGTGATCATTTCTCCATTTATTCAGAACACGACAGGCTCTCCTTTCTCATATGAGATGCCTGGATTTGATATGAGTACTGTACTTTCCTCCTCCACGCTAAAAACTTTAGTTCTGGGGGCAGGGAGTTCCAACACTCCTTTGCAAGGATCTATTGGGGGCACTTCCTCTCCCTTTATTGCTTTCCCTTACGATGGGGGTCATATACCCCCTTCATCCCCCTCGTTTAGTGATGTTCCTCAACACTCCTTTGGGCCTAACATAAACTTGTTTAGAGTAGGTAGTCAAGCACTCCCTCCTTATAATATGTTGGTTGGTTTGATACCTTTCTCTTTATTTGATGCGTTTGGTAATAACGCTTTCTCATCAAGCAACCAATCTGTAACAATGGTCATGGTCATGGTTATTACCATATCCCTAGCCAACAACCTAACTTTTCCTGGCAACCTGGTGCCAGTCAAACCCCAGGATCCTTTTTCCCCGGCTACAACCCACAACCCAAACTACCATTTCTGGCAACCTTGCACTTGCCAAATTTGATAAGGCTCTTAAATGAACCCATCTKTCATGATCTGAGTTGGACTCCCATGCCTACCAAGTTGCCTTCGAACATTCCAAAGTTCAAGGCCAAGCCTAATGAAGATCCTAGTAATCACGTGACTACCTTCCACTTATGGTGCCCACTCTCATGGGGAGTGTTGTGAAATGGTAMATTGAGCTCAAMCGCTCATGATACTCTTCCTTCGGTGAACTAGCAATGGMCTTCCTAAACCATTTCCAATTACCTGTGAGATACGATGCCGGCACAGAATTGCTGGCCAATTTTGAGCAGACAAAAGTGGACCATATCTCAAATCATATCTGAGAATGGAGATGCCGGAAGAGTTTGATCAAAGTGCCAGTCTTTGGTACCCTAGTTATCTAAAGACGTTGTAACATTCAGAGTGTTTTTTGAGGAAGACATGATAATGAGAGCGCAACAACTAGAGCTAATTTACTCTCAATCTGGTTTACTCTATGAGATTTTTCCAGATGCATCGAGGTAAATCCTTGACAAAACTAAGAAAAGGTTTGGACCACAAGTTGATGGCATTATTGGTTCAACTCAAACCAAGCCCGCTGATCCATTGTCAAATCAATTGCAACAATTATCGATACAACAGATAACGGCCAACCAAACCGCTGGTTCGGCTGCTCCCCATACCCAAAAGTTGGATGTACATAGTGTGCAAATGACCAACCCAAAGGCCACCCAGTAGCCTGATGGAAAGAAGAAACAAAGGAAAAAGGGTAAGGGGGATAAGAAACCCACCGATAATGTTGGCCGAGACGACACTGAAAAGAAGAAGTCAAAGTATCCTTGTAATCTTTGCAAGGAAGACCACCTGACCCATTAGTGTCCTCGCCTTGCGGAGGCCCAGAAGTTATTAGAATAGCAACAGCCTGATGTGTTAACAAACTCGTTCCCGCACAATAAAAATCTAACTCAAGCCTCCTCGAGCGTAGAAGAGGGCAATCAAGGACCCCCTCCATATTCAAGTAATCCTTCATCTGCAAATGTCTATATGATGAAAGGTGATGCTTATATAATGACTAGAGCACATGATTACAGAAATCTAGGCACCTATGAGAAGGGTAAAGAAGATGAAAACCCACCTCTTCCTCTTCAGATTGAGAAGACGTTGGGTGAAACAACGACACTCATCCCAAAAGTGTGTTCAAAAAATCTTCTTACAACCAAAATGCAAGGGTCGCCTAGAACTACTCTATGGTGGAGGATTTATCACAAACCCCTTGTGTGATGTCTTCTTTGGAAGTCCTCCAGATTTTCCCTTCCCAGAGAAAGTCCATGTTAGCTTCCCTAGGATCTGCCGAGACTTGTAATTCAAGAACAATCATGCTTGATACCTCCGACTTAAAACCTCATCTTCCTTACCACGTTGCTTTTCATATAGTAGTGGCTTATCCCATGAAAATGTTTTCCTGGAATATTTTTCATACAGTGGTGGATGAGAGTGTCTCAACATGTGTGATGTCTTTGGCATGTTGGAAGGCCATCAACCAACTCATTTTGTCTCCTTCACCTACTCTACTTATATCTTTTGATGGCCGTTCTTTCCAACCACATGGGATCATCCCCTCTTTCCCCATGCAGTTGGGGGGAAAGACCGTGTGTGTCAAAGTTGAAGTGATTGATGCATCCCTCAACTAAAATATTTTGTTAGGTAGGATTTGGACCTACGCTATGCAGGCAGTGGTCGCGACAGTGTTCCAGGTCTTGTTGTTTTCTCACAAGGGCTGAATTGTGACCATTTATCAATTATCCTTCTCCCGTCCTGACCCTTCATCGAGAGTCTCGATGGTCCCAATGATTGATAACCCCCATCCTGGCATCGTCAATGTAGGGATGGGTTTTTGACCATCATTGATGGTTACTTTCGATTACCCGCCTCTGACCGACAATGTCCATTATATGACGACTGTCCCCGACCAGCCACAAGCTGAAATTTTTCAAATCTCGTCGTTTCGTATGACATACTTTCATGATCCGTGGACCCATCCTTCCCCATCCACTACAATGGAAGAGGAAAAGCACCATGGCATGGCCATGCCTTTTTCCATGACAAAAGTTTCATACTCGATCATTTAATGAGCTTCTGTCGACCCCAATCCGACTCCAACACAAGAGTTAGATCTAGTGCTTGAGCCTATTTGGGCTCAAGGTTCCCTTGCTGATATAGATTCTTTAGACTTAGTATTTCCTTCATACGAACCGATTATTGAGGAAATGACTAGTCTGGACAGACCCTAGGATGATCTTCATCATATATCTTACTTCTTCCCAGAGTTAAGACGAATTGAAGCAGGATAATTCACTCTGACCATGAAAGGAGATAAAGATTGTCCTATCAATCCTTTGGCAACACATGCAGTTTACACTGAAGGAAATATGGCCACAATAGCGAGACGATACCTATTGACATTTATAGAACCCCTGACATCATGGAGAATATCTTCGTCAGAGTAGAATGCTCCCCTGAGGATATTCAAATCTACACATATTTATTTAAATAATTTTGCGACATCTTTGCCTGGTCTTACGAGGAAATGCCAGGCATAGACCCAAGAATTATTGAACATGAAATCATGACTTATCCTGATGTCAATCAAGTCCGGCAGAAGCTTCGTCTAGTCAATCCTAGGAAAGTAGCAACTATCAAGGTTGAAGTAGAGAAATTACTTAAAGCTGGTTTCATCTACCCCATCCAATTGACTCAATGGGTGTCAAATCCGATGCCAATCAATAAAAAATAGGGTATGATTTGCGTATGCACAAAATTCCATGATCTGAACAAGGCCTGCCAAAAAGATAATTTCCCCATGCCATTTATTGACCAGATAGTCGATGAATGCGTAGGATGCGAGTCCTTTTCGTTCATGGATGGTTTTTGGGGATACAATCAGATACAAATCAAACCCAAAGACCAACACAAAACCTCTTTCATCTATCCATGGGGTACATTCACTTATCGTAAGATGCCTTTTGGTCTGAAAAATGTTGGAGCTACATTTCAGTGAGCCATGTCTTTTGATTTCCATGACCTTAAACACATAGTCGAGGCTTACCTCGATGATTTAGTGTCACGATATCGCAAGAGAGATGATCATCTAAAACACCTATGTCTTATCCTTAAATGGTGTCTCTACTGAACCCACTTGAATCCAAATAAGTGTAGTTTTTGCATCACATCCAGCCATGTGTTAGGTTTCATCATTTCGAAAATAGGGATTGTGGTCGATCCTCTCAAGGTTGAGGCAATAGTTTAATTGCCTCCCTTGTGCACCATACCTCAGCTTCAGAGTCTGCAAGGAAAGGAGAATTTTCTATGGCATTTCATCGCAAACTATGCCGAGATCACAAAGGGTTTTATGCATTTATTGAAGAAGGACGTTCCTTTTCATTGGGACGAAGCTCCTCAATGCTCTTTTGTAGCATTGAAAAGAACCCTCATATCAACCCCTCTGCTTCGGCCACTCAATTATAATAAAGATTTTCTATTATACTTTCTCACTTTAGAGTTGACCATCAGTATGGTCTTAGTTCAAGAGGATGAGTTACTCTCAGAATATGTGATTTATTACCTCATATGAGGCCTAGTTGGACCAGAACTCAATTATTCCCATATCAAAAAACTTGCATTGGCAGCAGTTCATTTTGTCCAACGGTTTCGTCATTATATTTTGTTTTGCAAGACCACCGTCATCGTCATCGTAAATCCATTCCAATATGTATTGACACGATGAGTCATCGGTGGAAAAATTAGTAAATGGATATTTATCCTCCAGGAATTCAACTTGGAATTCGTTTCGGCGAAATCCAAAAAAGTTGATGGTCTTCGTGGAGCTCATATCAAAACTTCTAGTCGAATCAGGTGATGTTATACCCGACGAGTCGCTTATCAAAGGAGACATGTTTTTGATCGCATCTTCTGACCCCTGGTATGGAGATGTTCTTGTCTACCTCTAGACTTTGAAGTGTCCTGCCTCAACTTCTCGTGATGAGCGTCAACGTATACACCATCAGGCTGAGAATTATCTCATACTCAAAGACAAATTGTATCATCGAGGTGTAGACTGCATCCTTCGCTAATGTCTCACTCATGAAGAAGCAAAAATTGTGCTTAACGATTGCCACACTGGAGCATGTGGCAGTCATTTGTCTGGGTTGGCAACAAACCAAAATATTCTATGAGCTAGTTACTTCTGGCTGACATTAATCAAAGATTGTGTTGAATCAGTAAAGAAGTGCCACCCGTGCCAAATCTTCTCTCGGAAGATGAGGGCACAACTCGTCCCCATGTTTCCCATTATTACCATTGGTCCCTTCACTAAATGGGGGATTTATTACACTACATGCAACCCCCCTTCAATAAGGGGAACCGCTATATCATCGTAGCAATAGACTACTTCACCAAGTGGGTCAAAGATATGCCAACATTCAAATATGATGGGGATACAACCGCTCTCTTTTTGTTCAGCTAGATAATCGCAAGGTTCGACGTCCCGAGAGAGATTGCCACTGACCATGGCTATCACTTTCAGAACAAAATGATGACCGAGTTAAAATCAAAGCTTGGGTTGAGAAAGAACATTCATCACCTTATTACCCCCAAGCGAATGGTCAGGTGGAAGTTGTAAATAAATCTCTTAAAACCATTCTACAATGAACGATCAATTCGGCCAAGTCAAATTGGCATTTGATGTTGTATTTGACATTATGGGCTTACTGAACGTCTATTAAGACTGCAACCAGTTTCTCACCTTTTCAACTCGTTTACGAGCTGGAAGCAATCTTGCCTATAGAATACTGAATCCCATCGGTAAAGTTGTCCGTACAGTTATTTCTAGATACTTCACCACTTGAAGAATGGTTACTATACCTTGAACAACTCAATGAACAACGTCATGATGTGGCCTTGTCTAATGAGGCTCACAAACAAAAATTCAAGTGTCAGTATGATCAGTTCATTCATCCTCGGATTTTCTCTTAAGGCGACCTTGTCTTGGTCTATGACCAAGATAAGGACCCTGTGGGGGCAGGCAAGTTCAAACCCATGTTGTTTGGACCCTTCATCGTGAAAGAAGTACAATAGAAGGGATCTTATCGTCTGTTGGACTTTGAGGGAAATGTTTTGGTGGAGCCTATAAATGGGATCTACCTCAAGAAGTATTACTCATAGGTGGGTCACCTTAGATGAATTTTTGTAATATATGTATAGTCTTTGTACTATTACTTTTGGGTTTTTGGTTTTATGGACGTGTCATTTTTTGATGTCATATTCTTCACTTTGGAAGATGTCAACTGAATCAGAGGTGTTTTTTGGATTCACGGATGGTGCTAGCCGGCACACTTGGAGGCTTGCCTCCACAACTTGGGTAATTTTCACACCTAAGGGCCAGTTTCTATCTTCAGGAGGTATATGTTTAGGTGACACCACAAACAATGTCATTGAATATGGCGTAGTTATTGAGTTACTTCGTGACACCTTGTCACTTGGTATCTCTCATCTCCGGGTCTATTTAGACACTCAATTGGTTGTGACTGAGTTAAATGGAGTTTACCATTTTCATGACCCTACTATACACCGATGATTCCTTACGGTGCATCTCTTAGAACGAAGCTTTGATTATATTACATATTTTCATATTCCTAGGAGATTAAATCAAGTTACAGATACTCTAGCTAATCAAATATTAGATTAGCATCTTGCACACATGTAAGAAAGACACACACATTCACATGTAAATACATTTGTAAACTAGATGTAATCCATAAGACATAAAAAGACATAAAAATCCATATATAATATCAAAAATATTAGAGTACATGGGTGGGTGCAAGCACCTAAAAAATACGTCCATTAGAAATTCACAGAGCTTATGCCCTCAAAAATATATACAAGTAGTGCCCTCGGCACGTAGGTTGTCCAACCAAACTAAGGACGGGGCCTGTTGGCCCTGTTATAATGATCAACAATGTTTTCCAAACACCAAAAAAGTCAAACCCATGTCCGTGCTGCCCCCACTACATGAGGCTACATGGATGGCAATAGATCCTCGATCTCTACCATGGGGACTGTGTGAGTAAGCAAGGTAAAGTTATGCTCTACTCATCTCAAAAATATCTCAACCTCACCGGCTGGAGGTCCCCCTACTGCTACTGGTCCGCTAGCTGCAGTTGGTCCCGCTTCTAGTCATGGGCGTCACATGTTCCTCGCAAAGTCCAATGGATGCATTGGCCCCACATATGCACATAACACATACTTAATTATCAGATACTATGGTATATACAAAAAAATCATATATACAGAAACAACATAAAATTAAATAAATTTAAAAAAAAAAGAAAAATATAAAGAAAACTTACCCATCTCTCCTCGCTTCTCTCCGAGAGGTACCAGAATCTTGGGATCTCTCAAGAAGGCAATCTTGGCATAGGAGTAGTCCTCTATAAACAGAATCTATCATGCCCACCAAGCAAAATATTTGTCATCAAAGGCCTCAACGGTCCTCCCCCACCCCTATCGCGGCAACAACGTCGCCCATCTGCATAGTGCAGGGTGAGAGGCTTCATGACCTCAGATCGTCTCTCTAGGAATAAGACTTGGTACTCTCTCAAATAAGAAAGCACAAAGGATTGTCCCAAATCCAAAGTTTATGTGCCTCCGCATACGACGCTCCGTCAACTGCCTCTTCATGCAGTCTAACAATATGGTACTCCAGTCAAAGATTTGTGTGTTTAAGCATTGAATCGCATAGTTCATGTACGCCTGACAGGCCTTATGTAGAGCCACAGATCGATTGATCCGCCCAATAAGAAAAACTATCACTTTTAATGATAGGTCTGAGATCTTTCTTATTGGCACATGTGTTCCCATCTTGTCGGTACTGGCTTCATAGGGAAGTCCAATCAACTTCACTATATTGAGAGGCCTAGAAGGAAAAGTGTGGAAATTGACTAGTTCCCCTCTCCTTGAGAGGCCAGTCGAAAAGTATATGTCCTTGGTAATTGGAGTCAACGATTGACCCTCAAGCATGAAGGCCTCTGCATCAGGGTTCCAATAGTCAATTAAGGCATTCAGTAGCCTAGGTTGTGCCTGCATGAAAGGACAATAGGAAAACTTAATCAAACCACATTGCATTAATGCAGCAAGAGAATTAGGATCCTCGTTGACCAAAATATCAATGTCCTCATGCTCCCTTTCTCTCCAGTGAACATACATCTTGCAGTTTACAAGTTTTGGAAAAATTAGCCCTTGCATTTTCTTTATTTTTTCCACATCTTAGAGGGTGCATGTGGGCTGTAATGCACACAGTCGTGTGTGCACACATGCAGTATTTTATCTGCATGCATGCACACACGTGTTGTCCTAAGACAACCCACGTATACGTAGGGCTGAGCTTTTTACAATTGATGCCCCCTAAAGAAAAAACAAAATAAAGTGCATAAAGGAAGAATGGAAATGCAAGGGGGGTTTAGTATGTACCTACTTGGTCCAAGCAGAAGTTCATTTCGTCCACTAAAGCTCCTGGAATCAATTCTTTTCACAAAGGGGTATTTTTGGCCTTTAGTCAATTTCTCAATTTGCAATAGTGATAATGAGCTGCTAACTTTTATTTATAGACCTTTTTGGCCACTTTTTGTCATTTTTTGGACCCTTTTGTCATTTTTTCTAAATTGAAAATCATTTAGTATGGTTCAGGAGCT
>JASDQU010251522.1:0-15784 GCA_032191745.1 Picea mariana
GGGGCCTCTTAAATATCTGCTAGGGCCGACTTCTTATACTGCCTATTATAATTATCATTTGACCAATCCGCAAAAGGGGATTTGGTCCTATTACAATAGCCGACATGATCAATCCACTATGGGGATTGATCCAATGAATAATATATCAAATAATAATAAGAATACTCTTTGCAGTTACATTATTTCAACAAAATCCACCATAAATCAAGAACAAGCCTTAAAGAGAGCTAGTGCATTATCCATCCATCCAATAGCATAAGATAAGCCATCACAAAATAATGTAACCAAGAGAGGTAGAGAAAATTGTCCAAGGAGGGCGCAAAATTCCGCCAATGTAGTCTTCTCACAATGGGAGAGCTATGATAAAAATGAAATGAGGTTGATCTCTATTTATATCAACCTCCTAAACACAATTTGTCCACATACAAAGGTAAACCACAAAGTAAGGAGTGGAACTTTCCTTTACTTAGCCCCTTTTACATATATTAATATTTAATTCATAATTTGCACATGAAAGAAACCCTAACCCTCCTAGGGCAACGTTTTGGCACTTTGAAGCAAACGTTGGGTTGAGGATGAATGTGATAAGGCCTCCAAAGGCCATGTGTCCTCATGCCAAGCCTCTTTTCGATGATCCAAGGTGTCTTTCCTCAAAATCATGCCAAGTGTCCTCATCACCACCAAAACCCTAACCCATGCATGACGTCAAGCCCTCCAAGTGTGACGCTTTGTCCTCCAAAGGTAAAACGTTGGGCTAGTAGGGTCATGGGTGAGGTTCTCCAAGGAGTCTCTCAAGCCTCCAAAGGCTGTCATCATCGTCCGGAGTACGGGCCATGGTATCCAATCTGTGGGCTTCAAACCCCAAGGAAGCCCAAGCTAGTCTTGTTCTTTCAAATCTGTCCACCAACTAGGTCCTGCAAAGACAATGAATATGCCCCTCCAAGGATCTTAAGTCAAATGCATCATGATGAGTAAATCAAATCAATAAAAGATCCATTTAAGCATGTGCCATGTACATCCAAACCACCTCATCAAAATAAACTAGTGCTCAAAGACCCTATGCAATTTGTCAAGTTTAGGTATGGGAGGGTTGACAAAGCGACCTATTGGGTGAATCGTACCTCAAGTTTAGGAGTGTTTCCCGAGTGGACCTCTCTCTAAGTCATGTGGATGAAGTGACATGGATGGGGGTAAGACTTTTGGGCATGGGGTTCGTGACATACAAGGGATCGTAGTGTCTCATTTATGGGTGCCTTTGTAGAGGGTGTGCTGCACCTTCGTTTTCAATGCGACCTTTTCCAAGCCCATTTATTGCCTTTTGTTCTTTCAACATGTTTCTAGGTTGAAGCCAAGGTGGGGCTTCTACCTAAACATGAAAAACAGTGTCCACCTTGACTCTACCCTGGTCACATCATGCTTCCCCAAGTTGAAAACATGTGTGGGGCTTCTACCTAAGCATGAAAAAAGTGCCCACACATGCTCCACCTTAGTTGGCATTTGTATTAATTATTTTTCACGGGTCCCATCAGTTTCTTACGAGAGACATTTCATTGTCCTTGGAATCCTTGAGTGAGCATCTAGAAGGTTCATGATTGGCTTTTATCTTTTTCCAACTACGAGCCTTTGGGCCTTCAACGCCTTCTTCCCATGAAATGAGGGACAACCCCTTCTTGGGTCAGTACACCCAAAAATCCCAAAAGGTAAGGAGATGAGGGGATAAAGTGTGGAAAGCGACAAGTATGGTCGGGAATGGCACGATGACTCGTCAAGAGGACCTCCTAGTAGCAAACCTATCCCCAAGGGTGACCCACTTACTAGGGCGCAATGTCAACCACCAAAGTGAAACAAGGCAAAGAACATAATGTCCAAGCAGATGTTACATAATCAAAAGCAGTTTAAAATTCAACAAACTCAAATGCCTCAAATATTGAAATGACACTCTCCATAATACTTGACTTGTACCTCAGGGAGTAAGACCCAATGTCTTCCGGAAGCCAGCTGATGTGGTGGATATTGTCCAGCTGATGTGGTGGATATTGTCGTTATGAACCTGGAACTGTGGTAGAGAGGTGGGTCTCTGTCTGTGGAAGTGGACACTGCTGGTCAGGCTGTCTCTCGGTACTCCATGTCTGCAACCTGAGGGCCTCGAGACATCATCTCCTTAGTTATCCCTAGGAGTTGGGGATAACACTGCTGCTGCTACTTTAGAGAAATATTTGGATGAGTTAGACATTGGTTTTGGTCCAGATTTGCATGAAATCATTGTCTTTCTTCAGCTGTTTAGTGTTGTTCTGATAGCAGCATGGAAGATGCCCCTCCAGTATGTTTTAGTGCTGATTTGGGCACCTTCTCAAAGGGAATACCTATTCCAGCAGAGAGAAGGGTGCTGTTATAGTGGTTTTGAATCAACTGGCAGGGCTCTCCATTTAGAGATTTGCATCCAGAATGTAGTGGCAGCAATGAGGTTGCCGTCCCTGTCTATTTCAGGCAGTATTTAAACACAGATCAGGGATGCCTTTGGTCTGATTTAGGGTACTAAATGATCTGCTACCAGCTGAAGGTGCATTCTGTATGAGCTGTAAGGGCTGATCTAAGGATCTACTAGCTTGCAAACATATCTGCAGTGTTAGTGATACATGGACATCTCTTTTGGTTGTCTGAATTAATGTTTTATGTGCATTGTGGAGTGTTGATTGATTTGATGATATTCCAGCTTGCTGTTTTTTCACTGTGATAATCATCTCCTAACCAATCTGTCTTGCAGATTGTGTTCTTCTGATTCCATTCACCCAATAGACTTAGGCACTGTTCACCTTTTACTTGAATCATAATTTTTAATTCCAAGTTTTTATAGTGATACCCCCTGGAGGCTTGAAAAGCACCAACCTGAAGTGAGGAGAAACCAACCAAGGTGACAGTGTGGGTTGTTTTCTTGTTGTTATGCCTGAAATTCCCTTGTTGATCTTGTGGCAGGTCACAAGGACAGTTTTGAGTGCTAACAAGTGTAAACATCAACAGGAGCCTGATCAAGTTCATTCGGAATCCAGGCGACCTGGAGATTATTACAAACTGGAGGCTGATAAACTTTGCTAAATCTCTCTAACAAGATCTTTGCCAAAGCCTTGGCCCTTTATACTAAGTGTATTCTTCCTAAGATCATTTGGCCTGTGCAGCGAGGGTTCATCACAGGTTGCTTCATCCTAGATAATGTAATAGTTGTTTGGGAATGAATGAAGTGGGTGCAGAACCTTGGTCTCACCTCCTTGTTTATCAAGATTGATTTTGAAAAAGCGTATTACCAAGTGGAATGGCCCTTTATTCTGGCAGTGCTCAAAGCTTTGGGCTTTGTAGTTGAGACACTATTCGCTGAAGCTTCGGCCTGTCTTTCCGTTAATTGTTGTAAATTGGAGGAGGTAGGCATGTTTAAATCCATAATCGATCCAGCATGGGTGCCCTTGGCCCTTGCCCTTTTATGTCATGACTGCTAAAGCCTTGGGCTATCTCATTTAAAACAGGGTAGGCCAAGGATTGATTAAAGGCATTCCTCTCGTTGAATGGGGTCTGGACAACTTGTTAACGGGTGTTTTGCCAATGATTCTCTGTATCGCCATCCTTGAAGATCAAATTTCCTTAAAAAACACTATGTATTGCTTCTAAATATTTTGTGATAAATCTGGGTCCAGAGTTCAGTGGGCCAAAATTCAATGGTATCAACAAAGTTAGAAACCTATGCCTATCTAGATGGCTAGTCAATGCTGGTCCTAGATCCACCTGAGCCAAATCTTCAAGTTACTTGGTATCCCTTTTGCTTTCAAGCTTACCATAAGGGCCTCTGGGAGGTGGTCATTCAGAGAGTGGAGAAAATGATAGAGCAATGGTTAATGAATCCCACAACTTTGGAAATTAAGTTTCAAATTTTCACCAAGGTGCTCGCAACCACCCATGTACATTAGTCTTCTTGCTGGGTGCCCTCTATGAATGCATACTATGACTTGAAAAAGATCTGAGAATTTTCTGCGGGTCAATAATGTTGGAGGCAAAGGTTTTCACAACATTAACTGGAAGCTTTACTGCACCCCTAGGGTTTGGGGGGGGTTGTATGAGGATCATTTAAGCCTGGACTCAAGTACAAGCACTCCGTGCCAAATGGTTGATTTGATCTCTGGAGGGAAGGAAACCTTGAAGTTGCTTTTGAGTAACTGTATTTGCTCAGGCATCCCACTTGGCAAAAAGTTGTGGCAAGGGCCTCAGCTTGCAGACTCTTGCTCTTACCCAGGCTTAGGTAAAGTAAAGGGGACTCTTTGGGCAGAAAGTATTTAGAAGTCTTGTTACGCTGTGAAACCTTTTCTCAGCTGGGAAGGAAGGCCCTTTAGTTTCAAACTTTTGACTATCTTTTAGTGAACATTCTTTACGGTGGTCTCTGATCCTTATGCATGAAGGGAAAATCTTGGCTGAGAATTCTCGGTTCTTGGCCTGTAGATTCTTTAGAAGAGGCATCAACTTTGCCAGGGATATCTATGATTCGTAGACTAGAGATTGGGTGCCATTAGCTGAGTTGAAAGCAAATTTTAGACTAGCCAACCCTGACTGATTGATTTTCGATAGGGTTAAGGACCCAATACCTGATTCTCTTGTTATCAAACCAGGCTTGCAGGTCCCTCAGGGCCTAGTGGAATGATTGGAAATGGAACAAGGCCAAGGATTTCATTAAATATAAGTGTGTTGATGGGTATAAGTGGCTATGTTAGAAGCCCATTCTGGATAAGGACCCAATACCTGATTCTCTTATTGGCAAACCAAGCTTGCCGGTCCCTCAGGGCTAGTTGAATGATTGGAAATGGAACAAGGCCAAGGATTTCATTAAATATAAAAATGTTGATGGGTATAAGTGACTGTTAGAAGCCCATTCTCGATGGCTGCTTGAACAAACTTTGGAGGTTGAGATAGAAACAACAAAATTAGCTCTTTTGGCTTTGCAACATCTTGAAGCCTAAAAGGGCATTCTTTGCATGGGCCCTTATTTTTGGTGGATTAGGTATTGGTAAGATATTAATTAAATCCCTCAACCTAAGTGTCCTCTGTGTGGTAGAGAAATCTCTCAAACACTTGTTTTGGTTTTGTCCCTTTGCTAAGTCTTCGTAAGGTTGGGTTTCTATATTCTGTGGTCGGTTCCTCCCTGCTTCCATCACTTGGAAAGCAGCCCTCTTGGGTGATTAACTCCCTTGGGCTGTAGAGTTTTGAGAAACATGGCTATTAATTAGAGCAGAAGTGCTCTTTCTTATATGGAAGAAAATAAATGATGTTATGTTTAATCGCACTCAGCCTGCTAAAAGTCTCTTGGTATGACAGCTTAGTGATATGTGCAAATCTGTGCATTGTAGAATGTTGTCCAGGTTCAAACAGTTCGATGGATGCTGCCCACCTGAAACAGTTGCTTGATTATTGATGGGTGCGCCCAGCACTATGAGCAGGGAACTGCCAGGTACCTCTGCTGCATACTTGGTCTGGTTGAGACAGTCCCAACACCCTGATGGAAGGCCTCACCAGTCTATTGGCTGTGTTATTCGGGAGCACAGGGAACACCACCATAGTGGGCCTCCTCTGCTTACTCAGTCTAATGACAATTTTCCCATGTTTGCTCTCACTATTTCCAAATCTGAGAAGCCCCCAAAACTTGAACCAGGGAATGATGGCTGGGAGCCAATAGTTCCTGATCCTGAACTTGCTACTGAAGGTTGGGGGCTGACCCCCAAAGATCACAATGATCTGTCTCCCAGTGCCGGGCTCATATCAACTGCTGCTTAGGGTTGAACATGGACTTGTGTTCCTCTGGGATGTCAGCCAGTTGGCCAAGTCTTTGTTCTCTTTTATTTCATGGACATCTGTATGGTCTGTTGTATTGTCATGTGGCTGTTCTGTGTTAATAGCATTTTTGGTGCTAAACCTGCCTGGTTTTTGGTTTTGCTAGTGGCAGCTGTTTAAGCAACCTGCTTTTTTTGTATAAAATGCTGGAACATACATTTAATGTTTATATTAATAGTTAAAGGAAGCATTTTATTAAAAAACCCAAAATTTGGCAAAAAAAACTAAACAATGACATTTGCATTCCCGTAAAACACTTATTAATGCATCAAATACTCATACCAAAGTTCAGCTTTTCATTATGAAAAACAAAAATAAAAGAGTCACAATTAATGATCTAATCCTATGACTGCCAATAGTGATTTTCTAAAAGCATTTCTAACACTACAATTTCATGAAATTGTTGAGTAGAATGGTCACATTAATGTCAAAGTACAGGAGATGGTGACTGAGCATGGAGTTGACTATGTAACTGTTTGGCCACAAGAAGGTTTTGTTCCCTTGTGAAGTAATCATGCCTTCTAGGGTAGTGCCCAGCCTGCCTGTGATAGATAGCTCGAACATGAATGGTCTGAGAAGACTTGTTTACGTATGTGATTTCGTATCAATGTTTGGTTCTAGAAAACATCTGGTAGCGGCCTTTATAGCTGCTCATTCTGTGTAACCACATTGTCTTTATGTTCTTTGTCGTTTTCTGACAGTGCTAGGGCACAGGACAAGTTTGGGTTCGATAGCAACTCGCCTAGGTCTAGTGTTCTGTTCTTTCAATATAGTTTCATTGGCATCTCCTTGTTTCCTTACCAGAGACTGACATCAGTCATTCTCCCTGACCATCTGCAACCTGTCAATGTCTAAAGGTGTTAGTTTAGTTTTCGTTCTGTTCAATCTCAATTCTGTTATGCTTAGGGCATGGGACTAATTTGTGCTTGGATGCAACTCGTCCATGCCCAGTGTTCTGCTGCTTCAGTTAGTTTTAGAGGCGCCACCTTTGTTTCCTTACTGGAGATTTTCATGCTGCAGTATGACTGATTCTCCAGAAATATCTACGATTTGTCCACATCTGCAGTGAGCTGGGTTTTGACCTAGAGTCTTGGTGAGTTAGCTGACTTATGGGTCAAAACAACTGAGTTGGAGAGAATGATAACCCTGCTCCAAACCAGCTCCCTTCACTGATCCAAGTTAAACGTTTTGCTACTTCAAGTTGAAAATTTCTGCTCCAATCACAAGAACTATTTTTGCTGCTCAGAAATTCCTTACATGCTACTTCCCTTGCTTCTCTTCACTTGCAAAATGGAAATTTAGGGCTTTGGGAGCTTGTGGGAGTAAAGTATACTTGGGCCCATATTAAAAAAGAACAAAAATAAAAAGAAGCGTAATTTCCCCTTTATTTTTGGCCATTAGGTTTGAAAGGTGATAATGCCCAGGTGTCCCCTTTAACAGGCGACATCCCTGTGACCATTTGGAGGTGTCCCCTCACCCCCAAATTGTAGGAAACATAGAGGATGCAACTGGTACCATCCCTCGTGAAACCACTGCTTCAGTGAAATTCGATGCTTCGCCAGAGGTGGGATCTCATCAAATAAGACATTTGGATCCTTGGGCAGTTAGGGACGTTAGTCTACCATTGTTTCATGTTGTATGAAGTTTCCTGGCCTTCTTGAAATGTTAGTTTTTTCAATACATAAGCAAGTGTTCATGGAACTATTATTGTTTGCAAACACACCCAGGTCTTATTCCTATGTTCCTATACATGCATTCTAGTATTATGGGTTTAGTGAACACTTTGTAATATGTATTGTCGATTATAAGGCTTGTAGTAATGTGAGAATGTTTGTATATTTTACTATGAGAAATTACTACTTATCTGGGAATATAGAATTAGAATATGATGGACCCTTAGTTTTCACTACGGGCTTTTTCCAGTGTGCTTTTATGTTCTAAAATTAGGAATCTGTTCTGCGGATGAAAGTGCACCTTTCCTTCAATATGTAAAATTCTGGCATTTTTTCTCTTATGCATATTGTACCTTTAGACAGGTGCATTCTGTCTATGTTTGAGCATGTAAGTAGTTAGAGAAGGATATGCTCTGAATTAACATATCAAAAACTGGTCTTTTTACTTTTACGGAAAAATCTTGTGGTTTGTGTGAAATTTATAACCGAGATAGCCCAAGTGAGATGGATCGAAGTCTGTGGTTTGTGTGAAATTTATAACCGAGATAACCCAAGAGAGATGGATCTAAGTCAGAAGAGTGCATGTTGGATATGTGCTTGCAGCATTTGTCTGCCACTAGTACTAAGTTCTAACCAAAGGGAAGGTGTTAGGTAGAACTTTAGAAGCACACGATTGGATTCTTATGTGCTCATCGAGCAACATAGTTGCAATTTTTCTTATTGAGATTCAGGTTTCAAGGATATGGATGTGGATATAGATACACATTTGAATCTGGATATGGAAGATTTTTAGAAATTTGGGATATGATACATTTGGATAGGATATATATATATATATATATATATATATGTTACTCTGGATAAGTAACAACAGTCTGTCCCAATCATCATACACGTAAGGACGAGAAATATGGTCAGAAACTGCTACTGAATCTTCAATTCCAGCAGTGTGGGCAGATCTATTGGTCAAAGACTAAAGTAGCTAGTTGAAGATTGGCATAGAATCTTTCTAATGGTATGCATTTTTTCATGGTCCCTTTGCTGTTTGAATGATGTATATGAACCATCTATTGCCAGATGTCTCTCTCCTTGACATCTGAAACCTGGAGTGCCATTCTGGATTGATTCAAAACCTCATTTTTTTGATGTTGTAACACTCGTGTTAACATCAATTGATCCGAAACCTATTTTTTTGATGTTGTAACAGTCCTTGTGTTAGCCTCTAAAAGTAGATGGTTGTGCAAACACCTTAATAAACTTTAAGCTAAAGTTATATATATATATATATATATATATATATTCCATTTGGTTACGCTCTATTTTACATATTCCTATTTGCATAAAAGTCTTTTTCATTAAAGTTCATGAAAATACATAAATTACATACTCATTAAACGCAATATTGTTACTATTAGATCCAAGTGATTGCATGTTGCTAGATATCTTTCACAGTGATGTCAAACTTTAGATAAATGGCAGATTCAAGCACCAAATTTAAATTGAACCCTGAGAAATATAGAATGACTTTTATCAGGTCATTATCTCAGATTATTAATGAACTCCTAATACCTTCAATAGCTCAAGGCTAAGAATTAGGTATTTATTTATTATTATTTAAAAAAAATAAAAATCATCATTTTTTTTTGGCATAGACTAATTACATTATTACCTTTATTATTCTCTTCTATAACATTTGGTATTATTTGCACTTAATTGCAGCATTATAAACCTCAATTCTCTCCTTGAAGATTTGCAATAAGTTGTTATTATGTCAAGAACATCATGTATTGGGATTTATGTATTGTCAAGAACTGCCAGTGCGTGTTAAGTATCTTAGTGTTATGGTGCTTTGATATATCTTTACGGTGCAGGTGGCAAGAACGAACCTATTTCAATGAAAATGCCGATAGACAAATACAAACTTTAAGCAAACTAATTTTTATGTACATATATTTCAATACACCCACTGTGTAGTGAAGCAACGAACACAATATTGAATATCATTTCCCACATTCGGCTACTTTCTAACGAATTATTCGTTGGAATACCATTTACAACAGTGCGAGCATAGGAAGTCAACGTAATGGTGGACGTAATGTGTCCATGTTGTCAGGTAAAATCTAATGTCGTTGCTAGGGATCGAACACTGATCCCCGCCTGCGTGACAAGCAGGAATTCTTAGCGTGAGCCTTTGCCCATATATATAAACATGAATTTCCAAATAAAACTAAAACTAAATGAATTTTTTTTTATATATAATGGTAGTTTAAATATAATTATTTTTTTTGGTTCTGGGATATTATTTGTTTAATTTTACTTTAAATTTTCCATGAAATTGTTGGATCTACTGATTTCAGTGGTTAAGTCTTTATAATGTGAGTGCCTCAGTGTGTGGTTTATATATATATAAACATGAATTTCCAAATAACACGAAAACTAAATGCATTTTCTTTTATATATAAAGGTAGTCTAAATGTTTTATCTTCTGGCTCTTTTCTGGGGATACTATTCATTTAATTTTACCCTAAATTCTCCATGAAATTGTTGGATCTGCAAATTTCAGTGGTTAAGTCTCTATAATCTGAGTGCCGGTGTGGTATATATATATATATATATATATATATATATATATATATATATATATATAAACATGAATTTCCAAATAAAACAAAAACTAAATGCATTTTCTTTTATATATAAGGTGGTCTAAATGTTCTATCTTTTGGGATACTATTAGTTTAATTTTACCCTAATTTCTGCATGAAATTGTTGGATCTGCAGATTTCAGTGGTTAAGTCTCTATAATCTGAGTGCCTCATAATTTGGTTTTTCAACACACTTAATCCATTTATGCATTCAGAGATGCAATTTAAGCAATAGAAAATTGAGATTTTGCCCAGATTTATTCATTTAATTTTACCCTAAATTCTGCATGAAATTATTAGATATGCAGATTGGATCTGCAGATTTCAGTGGTTAAGTCTCTTTAATTTGAGTGCCTCATGGTTTTTCAGCACACTGGATCCAGTTATGCATTCAGAAATGCAATTTAAGCAATAGAAAATTGAGATTTGCCCAGATTCATATAGCATGTGGGTGAAAAATGGCCAAACTTTCATAATATACTAGTTTGAATTTCAGAAATTGAAAAAAAAAAAACTAATTGCAATTTGCTTTTTATATCCTCTGTTCATATAATCGATATAAAACAGTAGCATAGAAATAAAAGAAAATCAATTCTTGCCCGGTGCAATACGAACCGGATTTTACTAACATGACAACATGCAGTCTACAGCCGTAAGAATAGAGCAGTTGAAGAGAGAATAATGGAGAAAACGACCTCTTAGCTCATGATATGTGATACTTAGTGAACTTCAGTACAGCTTGAGTGGGTCTAATGGTTAAGAACATGTGTTTTCTCTTAAGAGGTCACAAGTTTAAATCCACAAGGGGGTAGGGTATTGTTAACTAATCCGGCGGTTATTTCGTTCAACTCCCTAACTATCCGCGTAACTGTAACAGTCTGCAACTATCCTGCAACTATCTACAATTGTCCGCCTATACTATATGTATTCGCTTTTCATTAATAAAAATATATCTCTGTGCTTGGTGTTAACTGTGGAGTTTTTTATCTGGCCTGTGTACAGTGGTATCAGAAGCACGTTTTTTTTTTTTTATCCACATTTTTGTTTAAAACTCCATGCTATTGTGTGCCTGCGTGAGCTCCAGATTCGAGAGGAGCCACCTGTGACTGTGTAGTGCCTGCGTGAGCTCCAGATTCGAGAGGAGCCACCTGTGACTGTGTAATTGCAGTGTAGTTGCAACGAAGGGACAACAAGTGCTTGAAGGCCCTCCAACATCCAGTCATTGGGCTTGGGAGCAGCTGTGAGCATCCTACAGAGCAGCCAAGGTCGAAGAAGGTGTTGTGAGATTTTATTTTCTTTTTCTTGTGCAAGTGGAATTTTATTTACAGAGATTAGTTTACAATGCATTCATTAGTATCAATTGTGGGAGTATTGCTCTCCGGACAAGAAAATTACCAAAAATGGTTTCAAAAAATAAAAAATACTCTTATTTTTAATGATTTATGGGAGGAAATTTGTGAAGGCAAGGATGACAATGACCCAAAGCAACCTACAGATGGCAGACAACTTGTAATTTGGAAGAGTAAAGATAAAAATGCACATGTTTTAATTTCTGCCTCAGTCACTGAAGAGGTAAGCAGACATATTCTTTCCAACACCACAGCATTTAAAGCATTAGAGAAATTAAAAGATCTTTATGACTCCCATTCAGAGATGGAAATTATACAATTGTTGATGAAGTTGTTTAATCTGGAACTGAAGGATAATAATCCCATGAAGTTAGCTTCCGAAATTAAAGCTCTTTTTCATGATATTGACTCAACTGGTGTCAAAGTTGATTTACAACTCACAACATCTATTAAAGCCCTATATCCTATCTATTCACACTACTTAAGAGTCTCTTCAAGCTAGTGGATAGATGAAAGCCATGACTTTTGATAAACTTGTAGACAAAATTGCTGAAAGAGAGAAAACTTTTGGGAAGAAGGAATCTTTTTCCACTTCCACAGTTGAGACTTTGTGTCTTGCATAGAAAGAGCAGAAACCTAGAGGAGAGTCTGCTAGATTTGATAATAATAACAGAGGTCGTGGTAGGAGACCATTTAGAGGTAGGGGGGGTCATTATCATCAAGGAGACAAACAACAAGATGATAGACAACAAAAACATTTTCAGAATGATAAACAATCTCTTAAGTGCTATAGATGTGGTAAACTGGGGCATACCTCTTCTCATTGTTGCACTCCTTGGGATAGGATTAGTGAGAAGAAAGAGAAACAACCTCCAGACAAAGGAAAACCACCTGAATCTGCCAACTATATTGTTGCACATTGTAATCTTAGTATAAATGAGGTTTTTAGCACTTCTTTTGCTTCTTAGAAAGACACTTGGATTTTAGATACTGGAGCCACTTGCCATATGACCTTCAGAAGAGATTTTTTTGAGACATTCAGTAATCACATTGATGGAATAGTTTATTTTGCTGATAAGTCCCAATTAAATCCTTTAGGGATTAGATCTATTCGACTTCGCCTACCAGGACTTGCTGATTATATTTTGCATGATGTTCTTTATATACCTCAATTAAAAAGAAATCTGATGTCTCTCATACATATCAGGCAACAAGTGTTAGAATATAGAAGATGGTGTGCTCATTTTACGATTGACGATACCCTCGTCACCCAACCATAGGCCGAAGCCACCCTCCGAGCACCTTAACTTTGACTGAGAATTATTCCGGAAGCAAACCCTAGGGTAGATAGCCAAACAAGGTGTAGCGCATCTTCCTCCAAGGATAGCGCGCCAACAATAGCTGATCAGATAGTCCAAACCCTAGCCAAGAGATAGTCCAAGCCAACACTGAAACTGCTAGCTGCAGCAGCTGCACCTGCAGCTCTCCTCCACACGTGTGCACCAAACTGGGAACTGCAGTGCGNTGTGTCTGTTCAGTATATTATTATTATTTCTGGCTGACTTCTCTTGGAGGCTAATAACCTAATAAAATTATCTTCTTGAGCCGACAAGACTTCTAGGGTTATTAGCCAACTCATTAGGGTTTTCTCTTGCTTTGCGGAGTCTTCTATTCTCGTCAGGTTCACACGTGGAGGTAAATACCTCCCACAACTACCATAATATTAACACTTCCTCCTAGCTAGGGAGGTATTATAGGTAATGGTCTTGAGCACAAAAACATACCATTTACCCAGTAGCATCAATATAGTCGTCTAGTCTATCTCATGACTAGATCATGAGCATCACCATCACTATCAACTGCATCATCTCTCGAAACCATACTTCATCTGAGTAATTAGACATGATGCTGGATAAGTCACTCACACCATAGAGTGATACAAGAGCCACTCTTATAATCTAGAGTAAATGCTCTGAACCAATTTCCGTTTGGAAATCTCTGTTCATCATTCGTTTGGATGGTGATTATTTCCAGTAAATTGTTGATAGTCTCCAAGGCAGTTAGAACAAAAATAGAACACAACTGTGTCTATCCATAGTAGTACATAACTACAATCTAGTGGTTTACTACCACACCAAGTAACACACAAGTATTTGATCAACAACGTATAGTCGTGAACAGTGGAACATATCCACCACAGTAGTCTTCATCTATTATCATACGGTTTTCATGGTAAACATCTGATAGCAACCTACATAGAAACAAAGTTATGATATAAACTGAATCATCTGGGCCAATCTTTCACTCACATCTGTGAGATTTGAAAGAATATCTGCCTCAGGAACAGTGGAACATATCCACCATAGTAGTCTATATCTACTATCTTCATAACAAACATCTGATAGCAACCTGCATAGAAACAATGTTATGATGTAAATTGAATTATCTGGGCTAATCTTTCACTCACATCTGTGAGCTCTGAAAGAATATCTGCCTTAGAGTAGAATAATGAGATATCTGGACTATTCTTCTCAAGTAAGGAAGAATAACTGTCTTGTCTTCTGAACATGGACCATTCTTCCTACACTAATCAAAGTGCACTCTGGAGAGAATGTATAACCCTAAGGAATGCTGAGTCTGGACCATTCCCCACCCTGGGCCATTCCTCCTACACTAATCAAAGTGCACCCTGGAGAGAATGTATAAATCCTAAGGAATGTCTGTCCCTGATTGCTGAGCCTGGACCATTCCTCCTACACTAATCAAAGTGCACCCTGGAGAGAATGTGTAAACCCTAAGGAATGACTGTCCGGACCATTTCNATGGGAAGTTGCTGTCTATGATACATCAACAATCATACTACTTCCCATGTTAACCACAATGGAAAGTGACTATCCATCAGAAGTCTCAATCCACTTTCTGAACAGGAAAGCATTTGTCCAAGATGAATTATTTTTCAATTTTAAAGATGAATGTCTTCAATAATGTTTTCAGTGCTCCCTCCTAACTTGGAGAGTCATTTCTTCCTTTTTCAATAAGAAGGAAGTTGTTTCCACGAGCTCTAGCTTGAGTGCGCAAACTCTTTCATCTTGGATAGAAGTTTTACCAAAATGTTTGCTTATCTGCTCATCTGTGGAGATATGTATTGGAGAATCATTTTCTCCTTTCTGGACTTCATCATGGATAATGTAATGCTTGATTTCAAATGTACTTTAGTTTGGAACACTGTGAAGGCTTCATGTAGATCTGAACAATAGAGTATATCATAGTTGGAAAGCTGGACCATATCCATGTGGCACTTCTTCTATCATCATGAGATCTGATCTACTGAGTAGTCATCTTTATAGGAAATCTTCACCACGCTTCTGCTGTGCACTGGAGGTTCTCCACCAAGTTATCTTCTTCTATCTGCGTACAAGAGTCTCTTTCTGGTATGCCTCAAGGTCTTGAGATTGCTCTTCATACGCTCTTTATTCAATTTCTATGGAGAACATTCTTTGCATTCATCTGATGTAGAATTCCGACTCATGGATGTCGCGGATGATATAATGACTTGTGTAGAGATAAGTCTGGTTTACTGGAACAAGTAGTTATCATAATCTTCTCCCTCCATCTGGGAGAACCTCTAGTTTTTGGATCTTGTAATGCTTTCATTCATAAGTCTTCTATACACTGTTCTTCATCACGACTTCTAGTTCTTCTGCTTGATTGCTTTTATTGAGTTCATATCAGGCTGGTAATTTTTGATTCTTAATATTATGACTGGTTGTTTTGGATTTTCTTTCTTTCTTGGAATCTTCATGTTTTTCTTTAGCCCTTGGGTCCATGGAGTTTCTTATAAATTCCATGCCCTAGAGATTCCACTTCTTCCTTTCATCATAGGATCCCGGATCTGGATGGACAACCAGGAATACTTTAAGGCTTCTCTTTGAAGAAGTTTTCTTTTGCGGTTGAACTGAACACATACTGTCTTTCATGGCTGCTACCATGGATATATATTTCATCATCTTCAATGGATCATGGGATTAGCTCCCTCCTAATCCTTGCTTTATGTGTAAGTGCATATAATCTGCTCCCTCTGTCTGACAGAGTCCATGCTTCCATCTGCATCCTTATTGTCTTCTGCAATATATAATAGAGTCCACGCTTCCATCTGCATCCTTATTGTTTTCTGCAATATATAATTTGCTCTAGAGTCCATGCTTCCATCTGCATCCTTATTGTCTTCTATAATATATAATTGGCTCTCTTGTTT
>JASDQU010251526.1:0-16152 GCA_032191745.1 Picea mariana
TATATATACCAAGGAGACATTTTCATTTTGAATCATCTTGTACTTGAACATTTAAGTGGGGTAAAAGGAGGTTGCCCCCTCGAAGAGGCTTATTATCTGAAATTATCTCTTTTTCAAGGCGTTGAGTACTTTTGCTGAAGTTTTTATATGCTATATTGATGTTTGGTTCTTAACAATGTGAAAAAATATTGATATTCTTTGAATAATTTCAGGTAAGATTTCTTTTCCTTAGGGGATAGGGATTTCCCAAGGTTAATGTTCTTTGGGTTTTCAATAGTTCCTAAGTTTATAACTTCATAAGCGAGACAAGAACTGCTAGTTTTGACATTTTTGGGGTTTTTGAACCTTTCTCACAGGTCAAAAAGGTTTTCAAGGTTAACTATCCTCCAGGGAATTCTATGAAGCTTAGGTAGAGCCGTACTTTTTACCTCATCTATATTATGTTTTACATCTTCTTGTTCAACCAACATCTTTTGGAAAAAATCATCATTAATGGCCAAATCTTTGAAATTTTCTTTGTTGGTTAAAAAGGATATGATTTTCTCATCTCCCTCAAAGAAACTCTAGTTAGTGATGTTGTCTGGGAGGGAAGGATTATATAACAACTCCATGGAAAACCTATAGGCCTCTTAGTCTTCAAGAGGAGACAACCTCGAAGCTATTGTAGCCAGAGAATCAACAAGTATATTCTTAGATTGAGGGATGGTTGTGATGTTAAATACCTGTAAGTTATCCACCAACCTATGTAATTATTGTTGATAGTTTCTTAAATGAGGTGAATTGCAATGTATAGTGTTCTTTACCTGTCTAAAAATAATTCATGAATCATTGAAGACAACTAGTTCCTTAATGTTCAAGTCAATAGGCTTTTTGAGCCCTTGAACCAAGGCCTCGTACCTTGTATTCAACGATGTTGTTTGTGCATTCAAACTCTACTCTACATGATAAGAAATTGTGTCTCCCTATTGGATCAATAAAAATGCAACCTACACCAGCTCCTTCCTAGGATTTGGATTCATAAAAGAATAGATTCTATATCTCAGAGGTGAATTTTGGCACTCTTTTATCGAGGTCCATACTTGGAGTTTCATTTTTGTCATCTACGATATGAATTTGGAAACTTTGTTCGGGCTCACTACATTCTTCGATTATCCCTGAGTTTTACTTCAATGATAACTATGAATTTTGTGAGAATATTAGTTCAAATAAGCGAGGTAATAAGCTCTCAAAGTAAACGTCCAAAGAATAATTTCCCAACACAACAAATTCTATAGAAGAGGGTTCATTAGGGGCTTCCAAATTAGTGATAGTATGTTTAATATATTTTTCCTTATTGATTCTAATCATGTTGGGATTTCTCTTTAGTGGTATCCATAGGTGGGAACAATCAATGTTGAAGTAACCATGTAGTTTTCTAGACCAATACTGACTCAAAAACATTCCATAAGCTTCTAGAATATTCACAATGATGATATCAATGACTTGGTGGAACTTTAGGTTAGAGGAAATATAGATCATGGCATATTTTATTTTTCCAATTACTTTGACTTCTGTTCTATCTAAATTGATAATGTGTATGTCACTTTTGGCAGGGGTGGTGTTCAATTTCTTACACACTGACAGAGGCATGACATTGGAAGAAGCAACTGAATCGACCAAATAGTTGTGCAGATTTGTTTTGTAAATCTCGAAGGTTAACAAAAACGATGGGACAAATGACCGAGGTTTCTTATTAGTGGAGGTTGTATTTATATTAGACTTTATGATTTCCCTAGAGGTGACTTTGTAGACACCTAGATTTGGGTTTATCATGGGTTTTTCATCCTCCTTTAAGGCTTGCAACAAAAGGTCCTTTTGTTGGGGAAGTCTGCATAAGTCCACAACACAAATACGTTCCTTTATCTTTTTCTTATCCTCTACCACATTATATTCTAGCTTTGATGTTTGCTGATTTTGGAATTTTGGGGAAGATCAAAGTAGAGGGGTTGGATGAACCAAAGAAATTGTTTTTTCAAGTTCTTTGGGAGCTTGGGCTATGATAGGTTGATTTTTTGTGATGGATCCCTTTCTCCTCATTTGGACCACCAATATTTTAAGTGGTTCTTCCTCTCTGCTGAGTTTGTCAAGAGACAATGTGTGGCTGATATCCCATAGCACCATGTTTGTTTATTTAGGGGGTTCACTAACCTCATTTTCTATGGAATTCATTGTTTTATCATTGGGTTGCTCAGTCATGGTACAACCATCCAGAAAATGTTTGGGTAACAAATTCAAGGTATTTACCCACTAGGCGAAATATTTCTTTGAATGGTTTTCTTGATGATAATTGCAAAGAGAATCAGAGGCTACTTCACCTAAGTCAATATTTAAGTTGCTTGGGGGAGGTTCAATGGCTTTGTAAGGTGACGATATTCTAATTAAAGGTTTGTAAGGCCTAGGATTATATGCACATTCACCTGCATTCCTCTTCATCTCCATAATTTTGTTGGATAACTTCTTATCCATTTTTTGTAGACTTTTCATATCTTCATTGTCCTTCTTGTAACTTTTCTCATCTTGTTTACCTGGTGGTTGTGTCAGCAAAAGTCCCTGTCTGGGTGGATATTGGGCTTCCTTCTTTCCTAAGGAGTTCTAACTTTCTTTACATCCTTTCATCTGAAACTTGATGATTTTGGCCTCAAAATTATCAGCAAGAGTGGGTTTAGCCACTATTTTGAAAAACATGGAGATAGAGGCAGGTAGTGTGTTTGCATATACCTCAATTTGAAGCTCTTGGGTGGGTTTGGCATTGGGATGAAATTTTTTAATGATAGTTTTAAACCTATGATTAAAATATTTGACCTTTTCCCTAGGTCCCATGGTAGTGAAAAAAGGTTCAGCCATCAAGGCCCCAGTGGTGGTTTCCTCGACGAATTTATCTACGAAATGTTGGAACTTTGTCCAGCTAGTTATGGAACCAACCTGAAGTTAAAATACCAGGTAGAGTCTAAATTCTAAAAATTGTATGGGAAAAGTCTACACACAACATCTTTGTGTTGCACGTTCATCAACCTTATTTCTAATATGAATTTGTTTATGTGGTCTCAGGCATTCCATGGGTTCCAAGGTCAAACTTGGGAAGAAGCTTCTTTGGGTTTCTAGGAAAGTGATGCAACCACCCTGGTATACCCAAGGCATCCCTATCCAACCATGGTTGGTTTTTTTCAAGTTGATCATTACCCTCGAGAATATCTTCATTGTGATCTCTCATATCGTCTGATTTGTCACCTGATGTTTTCAAGGTGGACCCTACTTCTTTGGATACATAATTATCAGGTTCAGAGTAAGTACTTGCTGGTGGGATGATGACTGGGGTTTTAGGGATAAGATTGAGAGGTTGGTCAATTTTAGTTAGGGTCAAATGTACCAGATCCTCAACAGTGTGGATGAAAGTCTGATCTAGGGTGTCGACAACTGGTCTTGTAATTTTCTTCCTACGAGGAAGGAGTAGAGCTATAGGAATTGCTCTGATATGTCAAGTATATGCTCTAGTAATTCTCCTAAACGCGTCGATTTATTCGTGAGGGATTGTGTAAGGTATTTCTTGGTGAAGGCATGTATCATCCTTGGCGTGATGTGAAATACTATTCGTAGAGATACCTTCTTTTTGAGATTTTTCCCGAGAAGGACTAACCATGCATGTGGGATGTTTTGAATCTATAGGTTATTTTGGATGTGTTTCTGCTAGAATAAGAAATATGACTAGCCATGCATTAATTCATGCCTTCTTTCTAGCACTAATTCTATTAAGGAGTCTTAATTCCATTTTTTTCTCAATAGTAGGAATCACGTCCAAAGATGAGGCCCAATTATAATCTTCTCTATTTTGGGTAGCGTGATTCTCTAGATTGATGGTCTGACAAGTTTCAATGGGATTTAAGATATTACCACTTCATTTATGTTACTAGCTTTATTTTTGGGATGTTTTTTTCTATATTTAATTTAGAGTAACTTGACACACCAAAGGTTTAAAGGAACTAGTCCAACAAACCATTAAATGAGTAAGAAGGGATATCACCGTTAATTTCGAAGATAACTTTTTAAAGAACAATTTTAACGAATAACCAATCGATTTTTTATATGCCTAGCTCCATTATAAATCATTCCTAGAAATAGTTATAAATAATAACTATATGTGCACATGAGATATCTCAATTAGAACATGTAAGAGATACAAAAACAATTCTATATTTCTACCAACACAAGTATCATATATCAAGGAAAATAACCCACATGAAAATTAAACATAAAACAAGAATCAAATGTAAAGCAACAATTTTCACAATGTAGCTTGACTAATAAGAAAGCTTACTAGGCATCGACACACCACAGTCCACAAAATAACAATCCACAATATCACGTAGATCACCAATCCGATTCCAAGACACTGCTTCAGGATCTAGCAAAGCTTTTAATTAATTATTGAAATAGTTTTACAAAAAATAACAACTGAAATCTTGAAATGCCAAAAAGGTCCATTCTATCACTAGAGTCCCTTTATTTATAAAAATTGAACTTAGCGAAGACTGCCACATAGGTAGTCAAAAATAGATAATCAAAATTTTGAGTCATGAACACTTGGGTGATCTTGGAGTCTTTGGGCTTACATGTTCCTCCACATAATCATCCCACTCTATAAATATTCGAGTGAACCTCTCAGTGGATGGAAAATGGCGTTGATCCATCGACATGTGTAGCTCATGCTTGTTGTCATGATATCATAAAGTGTGCTTCTCCATGCGATTGGTTATTTGCTCCATTCATTCCACAATCTTGACTTGGTTGACCACATGTTTTCATAGGTGTCCTTTCTCCATCGTGATGATCTGTTGCACCTACACTTTTCATTCATTGATTGACCGTCGTAAATATACAACCATCTCTTTAATCGGTCAGAAAACTGTGAGGGGCTCGAAAGAAAGTAACTGAAGTTGTGTAATTTACTAATTGATCTTGTCCCAAATTCGTTTGCAGTGAGCCCACTCCTTGTCTACTTCATTTACGATTTCATCAATAATTTTGGCCCAATGTTTGGCTGCTGAGTGCATTTTAGCCATACGCTCATCGAACACCAATTCTACATTGTGGTCCTCCGCTCCCTTTTCCTTTTGTATTGCCTGCACAAACTCTACATTTTCTAGCACACCAACTCCTTTCTCGGCCCATATGTTCAATTCCTCACAAGTAATCCTGAACAACAGGGATTCTTTCTAAAGAGCTATGACCTTCTCTATCATGTTTTCCTATACCTTCTGATGGTTGTCACACAAATGCAACAAGTCTTCCTTTAATTTCACTGCTCCTCTAGCCTCTTGATGATATTGCACTTGGTGCTTGAGTGACTCAATTTCAGAATGGGCCTTCTCTAATTCCCTTTCCTCCATTACTTCTTTGTCATAAGAGGCATGGAATATATCCAAACCAGCAAAGTAAATATAGATTGATTTGGCCTTCTTCATGTCAATGATTACTTCCTCGGTGGTGATGACCACTTCACTATCCAGTATTAGCTTTCGTTTCTTATGATTTCTCTTCACTAGAGATTTCAACTTCTGATAATAAGAAAAGAGGTGTAAGTATTCCACCTTGTCCACTAGTTGGGGAATAGGTTGATCGCCCCATGACAACATGTTGCTCAATCCCCCTAGAGTGTAGATGTGCTTTGATGTTGGGTCTTGGGTAACTCCTTTGACTGGTGACTCTATCTTTGGCTTCCCTATTTCCTGGTCATATTTCTTCTCGGCCTCAACATCCTCTTGGGTCTTATCTTGAATTTTCTCCCCTTTTCCTTTTCCCAAAGTTAATGAGTCACTTGGAATACCTGTATGGAGCATTTCAGTTCCCCTTCATTCACATTTAATTGATCAGGACTAGAATTAGCATTTAGATTGTCCTTTTTCCCATGCTCAGTGTCTTCTTCTTCTTCTAAATCATCACCCTCCGGACCACTATGTGATTCCTCATTTTATATTTTCCAAATATCTTGTTTGTCAAATATTCTTCATCTTGATTATCCTCATTATATGGGTCACATGTTTTCTCCCCCCTTTTTCCATGTGGTGGTACCTCTTGGTATTTTTCACATGATGGGTCTTTATTTTCTTTATCACTACTTAATAAGGTGTCATTGTGGCTCTGAGGAGGGGGATCATCCTCCATTGGGGAAGACATATCTTTCTTTTCACTTTCTTTCTATTTTACCTCTATCTCTTTCTCTTCTAGTGATTTTTTAGAACCTTTCTCAGTTTCAGGGTTCTCATTGATTATAGGAATGATAGAGGCATCTCCTTTTTCCTCTTCTCTGGTTAAGTCAATGACTCCGTTTTCTTTGCCCATACTTTTTTTTGTTTACTTTCCTTCACCATTCTTCTTTACCGCCTCTATAGACTCTTTTTTCAACCAATCTAATTCCTCCCTTTTATGTTTCTTTGTTGCTTCATCTTGAATCTTCTTCAACTCCTCGACCCGACTCTGTGTCTATGTTGGGTGGACTTTGGATTCTTTTCATAAATATACCTGCACCACAAACATCCCCGACAATCAATGATGCTAATTTCGAGATATGACATGGAAAGATCAAATCAAGAGTATGAAATGCAACATGGCAGTGCCAATGATCTTATGTTATGGCATAGAATACAAGTTTTCTTCTCTGTCTATGATTGTGCAGGTGGTGATATAGAGGCACTATGGTTTCCACGTGGCGTCCCCTATGGCATCCTTGACTTTGTGAGCGGGTTCCTATATCGATGCATATGAACCACTCCAACTAATCCTTTGTTTAGGTGCATTTACCACTAGTTATAGACATTTACTTAGCTTTATCCACTTATTACATATATTCTTGCTTTATTACATATTATCATGTAGTCTGATGTCTAATAAAATATATGTGATGACTATTAGGGCCTAAGAGCCCCCCTCAACATCTCCCCCACAACCAATTTCTTGATCGTCCCAAGCAAGTGTGTAGATAACGAATGACCTACTACTTTTCATCTTTCGTCTTCAATCTGGTAAGTGCTTGTGCAATCAGTGAATCTCGCATCACTTTTCTCCTACCCCACAATGGTCCTCTTGATCCTATTGTTGCACTTTTCTCTGGTGCCTTTGGAGTGGTGAGTGACTCGTTCTAGGCTCATTTTCTCTATTGCTCGTCCTATTTGTCTTCCTATTTCTCTTTAATATGATTGTGTTATTGTCTGACTAACTATGACTTACTTATGATGCTAACACAAATACATAGATTTTTCCTGCGCAGGTCTTATCTTCATGTTGTCGAATAGAAATCAATTTATGTCAGTGAAGCACCGATCACCAATCCCATTGAATAAAACCCGACTTACATTAAAATGGTGGAGGGGATCTCCTACCTTTAAAAGACACACGTTTAACCCCTTCCTTTGTGCTTTGCTTCAGTTTTTTCAATACTTATTGAAATTGACAAAATCAACAATATGATGTTTTTTTCTTTTTGGACTAACATACTCAACTCGACTATTCTTGAACTCGACTTCGACTGACTAACTCAAGTCGATTCGACTATCCTTCATGCAATATTTATATGCATATAATTTTACACTCATCGTTTCTTTCACATGACTTATAACTAAGACCCATTTGTTATATAAAAGACAGTTACCATGACTCAGAGTTTTTAGAATTCAAACTTCAATTTTAAACAGTATATGAATGTACTTTAATGACAACATTCCAAGGTGACACCAAATTATATATCATTGGAATATGATTTGCATGGCATTTCACAAGTCGACCCACCACCAGTGGAAAGTTCGACCGACAGGCATATTGTGGCCCACGTCCTTCGCACTTACCAATTTTACAAGCTATGGTTGGTCATTCTCGTCTTCAGTAGATATGGTCAGTCTTCAAAGCATTATTTTACAATACCATTTCCATCATCCTAGATTCGTTCATATCCAACACAATAACCAGTCGACCGGTAGTAGATTAGGCTGTGGCTCGACCTAATCGAATGGGTTAAATTTTTTGTTGACAATGCAATGTATTCTTCAATGGTCGATGCCCACCTAGTTGATTTCCATTATGGCCGCACGTGCCTTAATTTCTTGATGCAAAGTCATCAAACCCTCATGGAAAGGATGCATGCATGACTCTGGTCGATTTTTAATAGTAGATGACTCCTTGTCAACTTACAACGTTGGTCGCGTCGACTCTCACCATGCAGTCGACCAAAAAAATATCTTCTTGATCTTTCCATCTTGTTGAGGGTCAAACCACCTCCAATATCATCTTTTCTTTATTCCCATGATCATTCCAAGAAAATATATCTAGATTCAAATCACGTGACAATGGAACCAAAATGTTGTATTCCAGGAAATTGAGGCAAGCATCCACGAGAGAGGCTACATTGGAATGCACATCAACACACACATCCCAAGAAAGAAAGAGATAAATGTGGGGAAGGAATTTCATTCTAAGTTTGTATTCTATATTTAGGGTTATTTATACAATAGGTAAATGGTTGGAGCCCTCCAATTAATTCTTTGTTTAATTACATTTACCACTAATTACAAACATTTACTTAGCTTTATCCACTTATTACATATATTCTTGTTTTATTACATATTATCATGTAGTTTAATGTCTAATAACATATATGTGATGACTATTAGGGCCTAAGAGGCCCCCTCAACATTACATATACCATAAAGATCAATATTATCCAAAGGACATTCTTTTAAAGGGTGCATCTTTTTACACTTTGGAAAAAAAAAAGTTAATCTTCCATCCTCTAACCCTTTCTTTTGCTTAATCTTCGACATATATAACTAAGAACCAAGAGTATTGAGAATGCCAATTTTAAAATTGTCCAGTAAATCGTCAATTTCTTCTCTACTCACCCCACTAGTGGTTGTTTTGTTGACTCTAGAGATTGAATCCCTAGGTCCCTTACCATTTTTGGACTTCCCTTGAGAGATATGCTTGCATAAGTAAAAAATTTCTAGATAGGTTAGGTGAGAAATATCTCCTTTACCCATTAAATGCAATACATCAATCCATTCATCTCTAATTCTTCTAAGTAAAATAAATTTCAAGGTATCCAAATCTAGATGATTTTTTTTCTCTTTTGAGAGGATAATAAAATCTTTCTAGATAATCTTCAAGGTTTTATTCCTGTTTTTGTATCATTTTAAACATTTATTCTCTCATTCCTCGATTTTTATAATAATTATTATATTTTTCAAGGAATTTTCCCCTCATTTCATCCCATATTTTTATTGCATGTGTTCCTAAACCCATAAACCAACGTAATGCAACATCCTTGAGTCTAGCTGGAATCAACTTCAATTTTTTAGCGTCAGAAGAATAATCATAGTTGTGACATAACACATCAGATTCAAAAAGCAAAGTTTCTAGATCTTCGGTTACCATACCATAAAAATTGGGCAATGCAGAAGGTGATATATTCTTCATCTGGAACTGAACTATGGGATCGAATATTGGCAATCCAAATTCATTCTCAATGATTGATGTACCAGTTCCTTTTTGTCTTTCTTCACATTCATGCTCTTATCCACCTGCAAGTCCTTCTCAATCGCCTAATATTCCTGACATATTGAAATCTTTGAGATGCATAGAGTCTTTGGAAGTAGCCGAGAGTTCTGGTTTTTCAATGGGTTTCTCTAGAAATTCTACTTTTGGCTGCCCACTAAGTAAATATTCTTCTTGAGATTCAATTGGAAGTATGATAGCTTGTTTTCAAGTGGATGTAATCTTTACTGTGTTATAACTTCCTTCTCCAACGTTTCCTTTTCCTTTCACTTATGTAGTCACAATTCTTTTTGATCTTCCTCTTCTTGTAGTTATACCTGCAAAAGAATTAGATGTTTGTGTGGCTCTTTGTAACACACCCAACCCCTTAGGTATCCTTTTAAGGGATGGGGCATAAGAATTTGAATTTTCTCAATCATATCGAATCCCTGAAACTAGGATTAAATCACCTTCAATTCGACGAGGGTTTTCCAACGACTATGAATTTGTTCAGATCCAAGTTTTGGAACATAAGTTATGGTCCTTCAAAGTTCTTTAAGCATTTACCGACTAGGGTCTTTCATCTCCATGTGGCACCCATATGGTTCTCTATCACATGGCATGCCATCTCATCATAGCATACAGAGACTCACTCAACCAGAGGTTGACATTTGTCTAGCTCTTATTGGCTTATTAATTTAATTAAATATATCAAAGGAGCACTTAGGATTATTAAGCTCGATAAAATCCTAAGTCTCTAGACTTCGGCGAGGTTCCTCATTGTGCTATTATGAACATACCCCCAAAACTGTGGAATGCTAAAGCTGCGGAGAGGGTCCCACCTGTATTATGTCTTTACACAAATACAAGTAATTACATTACCCTACAATATAATTAATTATGTTTAATGTTTATTATAACATTAGAGTACGGGAAGGTAGGTTTGGATTTTCGACCTTTTTAACTTGTTCATTCTATCACCCCAAACATGCATAGTCCCAAAGCTCCAAACTCCTAGAGAGTCCACAATTACACGTGAATGCACATTAAATGTTGGAATAAGGACAGGTAGGTCCGAGCCTTCAACCATTTTAGGCCAAGCATTCCATCACTCAAAACACTCTGGAGTCCCAAAGTTCCGAACTCTCATCAACCATTAGATCAAGCGACCATGATCTAGGAGGAAGATATTTGGCAGAAGATAAGGGTGACACATGGCCCAATCAAATGGTGACATGTGTCAAGGTCCATTTGACACATAAGGTTTGTGAAAGTCATGAATCGGGGTGACATGTGGCACACCTATTATGGGTCCACGTCACCCTAGGTGACATCATCATGCCACGTTACTCCCGCCTTCAACGCTTCGGCGATATTCTCATTCACCAACATGTTGAACCTCCTGGAGTATGACTTTGTCAGAGTTCTTTACACTATCCTTTCACTAGTTGATCGAACGATTACGAGAGGTTCCCAATGAATTCCCGATATCAATGGCTCACATTAACTCATGAGTTCAATGTTCAAGGTTTCTGGTTGTTTAACACTTTTTCTTTCCTGGAGAAGGTCAACGCCGAATGACCATGATGTAGATCCAACGGTCAGGGGAGATCCCGAATAGCCTCAGATCTACGGCTCGTGTTACTTCATGATCGAGAAGTGAATCGAGGTTTAACAAGGGGATGAATCCAATGATAACAGGTAAATGACCACCAACTGTCGGTCCACCATCAAGCTACTGATTCGACAGGTCATCTTTGGCACATTTAGTACATTGCAATGTTCATTCACCCCGGAGCTCTGGACTCCTGAAGTCCCGAATGACTTAGCTCCTTTTTTAGTGTAGCGGAGGGTTCCAAGGTCCTGGTCCTATGGAATTTTGTCAATCTTTAGAGGCTACAATCCTAACTCTTAGCTGAAATTTGGTTAAGGTCGTGGGCATGAGCCTGTGGTCACTTGGACGACTAGTTTGAAGGAATCTCCCTTTGTCTATAGAACTCGAATTCCACAATAGGAAAGGTAATTCAAGGAAATCAAAAGGAATGAGGTAGTCTCGTAGAGTCTATCTCGACTCTATGTTTGCGGATATGGTCCTTTAGCGATCCCTTGAGGATTTTCCAACTAACATAAGGGCCAAAGTCTTATGTCCCCGAATTCAATTAAAGAGCCCATTGCTAGCAGTTATCCTTTCTCTTGAAACCATTATTGCATCAAATTACACATTTCCCTTTATTTATAAACCTCTATTCCTTAAGTACACAGAAAGCACAGATAGATATTTACTTTCTTTGTTCCAGAGTATTACAAGGTAATTCTATTCAAATATGCAAGGCATCCACCAAACTTGTCGTACTACAATCACCCAAATGAAAGAGTTTATAATTGAAAACAGGCATTCAATCATGCATTTCATTTCAATTATACATAGTTTATGAAATACTTATATATTACAGTCGATAGCTGACCAACTGACTATGAGTGTTCACCTTTCCACCCAACCGTAGGCTCAGAGGAATTTACTCTTAGCACTTTGACCACCCCCATGCCAAGCCATGATATCACTAGGGAAACTTCTCTGTGTTCCTCAGGTCTTCTGTAAATTCTCTAAGATCCTCTCTATGTCATAGCCTCTGTGAGGTTTATTAGATGCTTCCTTAGCATCAAGCTCGTGCCTTCGTCTCTAATAAATACTCCCTCTGTCACAACCTTTGCGAGGTTTATCATATGCTTCCTCAACATCAAGATCATGTCCTTATTTCTATGGCTAAGGACGAATCTATGGTCTATTAAACTAACAACAGACAACTCCTTTGTCTTCAAAACTCCACTTATCTAGCAATAATAAAAGTCTTCCTTCTTCCCTACTGAGCTCAGGGCCTCCACGGGGTTTATCAGATGCCTTTCCGACTAGATTTCCTCTATGCAAAGGAGTCTCTTAACAACTACATTGTCCCTCAACGCCCTCTCCTTCGAGCACCAGTTTCTTTCCAACCAACACCAAGCCTACGACCCTCTTTTGCTCCAATCTGGGATTTAGGTCTTCTATGTTACAGTTCATAACTCTTCCATGAGTTCTCTGATCTTTCTATAGCACACACTAGTGCATTTCTTTAAGTGATTCTCTTCTTAAGAGATCAAATTCCTCCTCTGATTCTCTCCAATAACCAGAACAACTTAATCTTGTAGTTCTTCTTCTGAGCTGGAAAGCCTCATGTGCTCTTCTTCTTTTTGGATGGTCCTCCAAACCCATTTTTCTCTCTGTCTCCTCTTATTTCTTGGGTTTTTTTCTTTCCTCTCCCCTATGAAGGTTCTGGGCCTGTCCTAATCCTTCTTCCAGAAGGAAGTTGGGTCAATCTAGATCTATAGGATGACTACACTCTATCGTACTTCGAGATGACATTTTTTTGTTTTCTCAGCTAGGCCCTCCATGCTTCCATTCATTGGGGTAGTTGATTGTTCAACCACCAGTCCTTTTCTCATTAACTGATTTTTCCTTGGGATCAGGATGAGGCTTATTATTCCAGATCAAATATTTGAGCAAAGAGGATTGGGTCATCTTGGCATGATGAACCCTCTCTACAGGTTTCCTCACTCTTTCCTCTAGTGATATCATGACCAATACTTCAGGGCTTCGCCCCCACAATAAGTTTTTGGCAATCTAAAAAATAATAAATTTACATTGTTCACATTCCATAGCATGGTAATAATAAATAATTATTAATTACAAGCTAGGGGAAACAAGGGTATTGCAATCCCCTCCCCCTTCAAAGGAACACCATCCTCAATGTTCTTTCTCAGTAGCACATGCCATTCCTTTTTCGTTTAGCTTCTTCATAAATATTGATCCTCTTTCTTGGTCAGGTACTTTCCAGACCCTTGACCTTCATCACCTACCTTCAATAATTTTGGACAACAAGCATATTAATCACATTTTCATGCGAAAACATCTTATCGTTGTGCAAAATTCAAGAGGAAAAATTTCATAATGTAGTACAATACTTATCTGTGCAGTTCATGGATTTGCATCCATATGGATATATTTTTATCTTGGCTCACTATTTTTCCTTGACATACCCATTGTGTGCATGATCCCAATCAATGGTTTACAAGAATTATCAAAGTCTCCTCTTCCTTGTAGTCACTCACCCTCCAGGCATAGGCTCATGCATCCCCTTCTCTGCTATACAGTCCATCAGGCAATCCATATTTCCTTGCCAAGGATTTCTCTCATAAGAAGAGTTCTAGAGACTTCATTGAGTCTTACAGTCGAGGCATACCTCTAAACTTCTCTACTGAGGCATCCCCCTGGCTTGTGTTACCACAACACAACATATTCTAGGGCGATCATGGATTACTACAGGGTTCTCATGTCTCAACAATAGCCTTTTTCATGCTTTCCATCTTTGACATCCTTCATCTATCCTCCATAGACACATATTTTCATCTCACCTGTATCACATGTACACAAAAATTATGAGATATTATCATCAATTCCAATTTATATTTTCTTTCAAATCTATCACCCACAAATTTCCAAATTCCATATTTTTATTTTTCAGATCTCTTCCACACAAGAACTCGATTCACGAGTATGGGATTTTTCTTCCCATAACAATCTGGCTCAACAAGAAATTGGTCTTCCTTATGGATTACAACACTACCATATCCAAGATCCTTTCTTCTTGCAATTTCAACATTCCTCAGCCAAACAAATTGTTAGTTTTCATGCACACTATATTTTCATTGCATGCTTGCAGTGGCTCACAAACAACTTCAGAAATGTGCATACTAACAATCAAATTCATTTTCTCAAAAAGGAAATACCATTCCTTGCAGTTTGGCTCAACAGGAAATTGGTCTTCCTTATGGTTTTACAACACTTCCATATCCAAGACCCTTTTCTTCCTGCAATTTCAACATTCCTCATCCAAACAAATTGTTAGTTTTCATGCACTTTATATTTTCAAAACTATGCATACTATCAGTCCAAGTCATTTTCATCTATTCAAGGGTACAAATAAAAATGAAATATCATTATTTAAGTATGCATCCTTTCAACATACTAAAATTTTCAAATGAAATTCAAATATCAAATGACTTTAATCAATGTGCCAATATTCATGGCCACGTTCATACCGAATGCACCCTTGCATTGATTTCAAGTTTGCCACACTTTATGACAAGAACTTTTCCATGGTGTGTTGGAGCTTAAACAACCTCTTCACCATATGGCTTATTCATTATCATTCATTATTGCAGTAGGACTGTGCTTTCTGTTATAGGTTGATCATGATCCCAAATCAACACATATGAAACTAAAATTTTCTCTTGAATGCACCCAAGCATTCTTCCTTCATTAGTAACCAAGGTGCCAACACTCATGGCCACCCAAATTTTCTTTTATTTAACAACTACACAATTCAAGTGGAGTATTGGAAGGTCCTCCTTCCTCAATGGAAAATCCATTGTTTTCCCTCTTATGCAAAAATGCATTTCCTCAATGCATTCCATACAATGTGCTAACTGTGAGAACATTTATTCCAAATATCCCTAGATTGGTCATTATACCCATGGTACTCCTTACTCATGAATTTTATTGCAAGGGTTATAACTCATCCTTGAATGGAATAGACTCCCTCAATCTATTATTCAGATTCTTCTTTCCTGAATCTTACCTTGCTTAGGTAGCAATGGCATACAATAACCACTCAAAATTATTCTCATATCAGTAAGACATTAAAATACTTTAGAGGGGATTCTTAACAAATCCCTCCATACCTTATGCCACACAGGCATGAACATTTTTATACCTGTTCTGGCAGCTAGTACCCTTTTTCTTATTTTTACCTCATCAACAGTGCTCAATGGGGCTCCCAAAGTCCCTTCAACAACATCCTTCTTGCATTTATCCTTTATAAGAGGTTATCTACCATTGGCAGTTGTCCTTTCCCAATAGATCCAATCATTTCTTATACATGCATACATCAAAAATATATAAATATATATATATTAGTCGTCATGTAAAACAAAAATGCATGTATCATAGCATTTAAATCAATAAAACGTTTTTAGATTTTCCCCAACATATATCTATGCACTCTACTGCATTACTCCTTAATGTGTTAGCTAGTGCAATCACAATCCAATTTCCAGCTGTATTTTATAATCATACAACCATCATCATCCTTATGCCAAAACACTTACCTGCATTAGTAAATCAATCTCTCGTACCAGAGAAAAACAATAAACAAGGAAGGGGTCAAGAAACTCTTCCCTTGTCTAACTCCTTCTACATAGCCTTGGACTTTCAGTTCAACTGAGTTATTTTCCAATGCCTCACTTCCTTTACTTATCACGGCTTAACCAAGCCTATTCATTCAAACTTAATTATTTATTTATTTTCCTTTTTCCAGATGTACTTGTTTACACAACTCATCTTCTAAGGCTTACAAATCTGTTAAATAATTCATAGCTTTTAGGGTGAGAAAAGTATTCCCCCTTTTCTCCTTCTTTTCTTATGAAATCTACTCCATGCTATGATATTCCTACTATTTTCCTTGAGCAGCCTTGGTTAGGTTTGTTGGCAAATATTGAACA